>JARUHQ010000078.1:0-15000 GCA_029955515.1 Chrysomela aeneicollis
TTCTATTCTATTCTATTCTATTCTATTCTATTCTATTCTATTCTATTCTATTCTATTCTATTCTATTCTATTCTATTCTATTCTATTCTATTCTATTCTATTCTATTCTATTCTATTCTATTCTATTCTATTCTATTCTATTCTATTCTATTCTATTCTATTCTATTCTATTCTATTCTATTCTATTCTATTCTTATTCTATTCTATTCTATTCTATTCTATTCTATTCTATTCTATTCTATTCTATTCTATTCTATTCTATTCTATTCTATTCTATTCTATTCTATTCTATTCTATTCTATTCTATTCTATTCTATTCTATTCTATTCTATTCTATTCTATTCTATTCTATTCTATTCTATTCTATTCTATTCTATTCTATTCTATTCTATTCTATTCTATTCTATTCTATTCTATTCTATTCTATTCTATTCTATTCTATTCTATTCTATTCTATTCTATTCTATTCTATTCTATTCTATTCTATTCTATTCTATTCTATTCTATTCTATTCTATTCTATTCTATTCTATTCTATTCTATTCTATTCTATTCTATTCTATTCTATTCTATTCTATTCTATTCTATTCTATTCTATTCTATTCTATTCTATTCTATTCTATTCTATTCTATTCTATTCTATTCTATTCTATTCTATTCTATTCTATTCTATTCTATTCTATTCTATTCTATTCTATTCTATTCTATTCTATTCTATTCTATTCTATTCTATTCTATTCTATTCTATTCTATTCTATTCTATTCTATTCTATTCTATTCTATTCTATTCTATTCTATTCTATTCTATTCTATTCTATTCTATTCTATTCTATTCTATTCTATTCTATTCTATTCTATTCTATTCTATTCTATTCTATTCTATTCTATTCTATTCTATTCTATTCTATTCTATTCTATTCTATTCTATTCTATTCTATTCTATTCTATTCTATTCTATTCTATTCTATTCTATTCTATTCTATTCTATTCTATTCTATTCTATTCTATTCTATTCTATTCTATTCTATTCTATTCTATTCTATTCTATTCTATTCTATTCTATTCTATTCTATTCTATTCTATTCTATTCTATTCTATTCTATTCTATTCTATTCTATTCTATTCTATTCTATTCTATTCTATTCTATTCTATTCTATTCTATTCTATTCTATTCTATTCTATTCTATTCTATTCTATTCTATTCTATTCTATTCTATTCTATTCTATTCTATTCTATTCTATTCTATTCTATTCTATTCTATTCTATTCTATTCTATTCTATTCTATTCTATTCTATTCTATTCTATTCTATTCTATTCTATTCTATTCTATTCTATTCTATTCTATTCTATTCTATTCTATTCTATTCTATTCTATTCTATTCTATTCTATTCTATTCTATTCTATTCTATTCTATTCTATTCTATTCTATTCTATTCTATTCTATTCTATTCTATTCTATTCTATTCTATTCTATTCTATTCTATTCTATTCTATTCTATTCTATTCTATTCTATTCTATTCTATTCTATTCTATTCTATTCTATTCTATTCTATTCTATTCTATTCTATTCTATTCTATTCTATTCTATTCTATTCTATTCTATTCTATTCTATTCTATTCTATTCTATTCTATTCTATTCTATTCTATTCTATTCTATTCTATTCTATTCTATTCTATTCTATTCTATTCTATTCTATTCTATTCTATTCTATTCTATTCTATTCTATTCTATTCTATTCTATTCTATTCTATTCTATTCTATTCTATTCTATTCTATTCTATTCTATTCTATTCTATTCTATTCTATTCTATTCTATTCTATTCTATTCTATTCTATTCTATTCTATTCTATTCTATTCTATTCTATTCTATTCTATTCTATTCTATTCTATTCTATTCTATTCTATTCTATTCTATTCTATTCTATTCTATTCTATTCTATTCTATTCTATTCTATTCTATTCTATTCTATTCTATTCTATTCTATTCTATTCTATTCTATTCTATTCTATTCTATTCTATTCTATTCTATTCTATTCTATTCTATTCTATTCTATTCTATTCTATTCTATTCTATTCTATTCTATTCTATTCTATTCTATTCTATTCTATTCTATTCTATTCTATTCTATTCTATTCTATTCTATTCTATTCTATTCTATTCTATTCTATTCTATTCTATTCTATTCTATTCTATTCTATTCTATTCTATTCTATTCTATTCTATTCTATTCTATTCTATTCTATTCTATTCTATTCTATTCTATTCTATTCTATTCTATTCTATTCTATTCTATTCTATTCTATTCTATTCTATTCTATTCTATTCTATTCTATTCTATTCTATTCTATTCTATTCTATTCTATTCTATTCTATTCTATTCTATTCTATTCTATTCTATTCTATTCTATTCTATTCTATTCTATTCTATTCTATTCTATTCTATTCTATTCTATTCTATTCTATTCTATTCTATTCTATTCTATTCTATTCTATTCTATTCTATTCTATTCTATTCTATTCTATTCTATTCTATTCTATTCTATTCTATTCTATTCTATTCTATTCTATTCTATTCTATTCTATTCTATTCTATTCTATTCTATTCTATTCTATTCTATTCTATTCTATTCTATTCTATTCTATTCTATTCTATTCTATTCTATTCTATTCTATTCTATTCTATTCTATTCTATTCTATTCTATTCTATTCTATTCTATTCTATTCTATTCTATTCTATTCTATTCTATTCTATTCTATTCTATTCTATTCTATTCTATTCTATTCTATTCTATTCTATTCTATTCTATTCTATTCTATTCTATTTATTCTATTCTATTCTATTCTATTCTATTCTATTATTCTATTCTATTCTATTCTATTCTATTCTATTCTATTCTATTCTATTCTATTCTATTCTATTCTATTCTATTCTATTCTATTCTATTCTATTCTATTCTATTCTATTCTATTCTATTCTATTCTATTCTATTCTATTCTATTCTATTCTATTCTATTCTATTCTATTCTATTCTATTCTATTCTATTCTATTCTATTCTATTCTATTCTATTCTATTCTATTCTATTCTATTCTATTCTATTCTATTCTATTCTATTCTATTCTATTCTATTCTATTCTATTCTATTCTATTCTATTCTATTCTATTCTATTCTATTCTATTCTATTCTATTCTATTCTATTCTATTCTATTCTATTCTATTCTATTCTATTCTATTCTATTCTATTCTATTCTATTCTATTCTATTCTATTCTATTCTATTCTATTCTATTCTATTCTATTCTATTCTATTCTATTCTATTCTATTCTATTCTATTCTATTCTATTCTATTCTATTCTATTCTATTCTATTCTATTCTATTCTATTCTATTCTATTCTATTCTATTCTATTCTATTCTATTCTATTCTATTCTATTCTATTCTATTCTATTCTATTCTATTCTATTCTATTCTATTCTATTCTATTCTATTCTATTCTATTCTATTCTATTCTATTCTATTCTATTCTATTCTATTCTATTCTATTCTATTCTATTCTATTCTATTCTATTCTATTCTATTCTATTCTATTCTATTCTATTCTATTCTATTCTATTCTATTCTATTCTATTCTATTCTATTCTATTCTATTCTATTCTATTCTATTCTATTCTATTCTATTCTATTCTATTCTATTCTATTCTATTCTATTCTATTCTATTCTATTCTATTCTATTCTATTCTATTCTATTCTATTCTATTCTATTCTATTCTATTCTATTCTATTCTATTCTATTCTATTCTATTCTATTCTATTCTATTCTATTCTATTCTATTCTATTCTATTCTATTCTATTCTATTCTATTCTATTCTATTCTATTCTATTCTATTCTATTCTATTCTATTCTATTCTATTCTATTCTATTCTATTCTATTCTATTCTATTCTATTCTATTCTATTCTATTCTATTCTATTCTATTCTATTCTATTCTATTCTATTCTATTCTATTCTATTCTATTCTATTCTATTCTATTCTATTCTATTCTATTCTATTCTATTCTATTCTATTCTATTCTATTCTATTCTATTCTATTCTATTCTATTCTATTCTATTCTATTCTATTCTATTCTATTCTATTCTATTCTATTCTATTCTATTCTATTCTATTCTATTCTATTCTATTCTATTCTATTCTATTCTATTCTATTCTATTCTATTCTATTCTATTCTATTCTATTCTATTCTATTCTATTCTATTCTATTCTATTCTATTCTATTCTATTCTATTCTATTCTATTCTATTCTATTCTATTCTATTCTATTCTATTCTATTCTATTCTATTCTATTCTATTCTATTCTATTCTATTCTATTCTATTCTATTCTATTCTATTCTATTCTATTCTATTCTATTCTATTCTATTCTATTCTATTCTATTCTATTCTATTCTATTCTATTCTATTCTATTCTATTCTATTCTATTCTATTCTATTCTATTCTATTCTATTCTATTCTATTCTATTCTATTCTATTCTATTCTATTCTATTCTATTCTATTCTATTCTATTCTATTCTATTCTATTCTATTCTATTCTATTCTATTCTATTCTATTCTATTCTATTCTATTCTATTCTATTCTATTCTATTCTATTCTATTCTATTCTATTCTATTCTATTCTATTCTATTCTATTCTATTCTATTCTATTCTATTCTATTCTATTCTATTCTATTCTATTCTATTCTATTCTATTCTATTCTATTCTATTCTATTCTATTCTATTCTATTCTATTCTATTCTATTCTATTCTATTCTATTCTATTCTATTCTATTCTATTCTATTCTATTCTATTCTATTCTATTCTATTCTATTCTATTCTATTCTATTCTATTCTATTCTATTCTATTCTATTCTATTCTATTCTATTCTATTCTATTCTATTCTATTCTATTCTATTCTATTCTATTCTATTCTATTCTATTCTATTCTATTCTATTCTATTCTATTCTATTCTATTCTATTCTATTCTATTCTATTCTATTCTATTCTATTCTATTCTATTCTATTCTATTCTATTCTATTCTATTCTATTCTATTCTATTCTATTCTATTCTATTCTATTCTATTCTATTCTATTCTATTCTATTCTATTCTATTCTATTCTATTCTATTCTATTCTATTCTATTCTATTCTATTCTATTCTATTCTATTCTATTCTATTCTATTCTATTCTATTCTATTCTATTCTATTCTATTCTATTCTATTCTATTCTATTCTATTCTATTCTATTCTATTCTATTCTATTCTATTCTATTCTATTCTATTCTATTCTATTCTATTCTATTCTATTCTATTCTATTCTATTCTATTCTATTCTATTCTATTCTATTCTATTCTATTCTATTCTATTCTATTCTATTCTATTCTATTCTATTCTATTCTATTCTATTCTATTCTATTCTATTCTATTCTATTCTATTCTATTCTATTCTATTCTATTCTATTCTATTCTATTCTATTCTATTCTATTCTATTCTATTCTATTCTATTCTATTCTATTCTATTCTATTCTATTCTATTCTATTCTATTCTATTCTATTCTATATTCTATTCTATTCTATTCTATTCTATTCTATTCTATTCTATTCTATTCTATTCTATTCTATTCTATTCTATTCTATTCTATTCTATTCTATTCTATTCTATTCTATTCTATTCTATTCTATTCTATTCTATTCTATTCTATTCTATTCTATTCTATTCTATTCTATTCTATTCTATTCTATTCTATTCTATTCTATTCTATTCTATTCTATTCTATTCTATTCTATTCTATTCTATTCTATTCTATTCTATTCTATTCTATTCTATTCTATTCTATTCTATTCTATTCTATTCTATTCTATTCTATTCTATTCTATTCTATTCTATTCTATTCTATTCTATTCTATTCTATTCTATTCTATTCTATTCTATTCTATTCTATTCTATTCTATTCTATTCTATTCTATTCTATTCTATTCTATTCTATTCTATTCTATTCTATTCTATTCTATTCTATTCTATTCTATTCTATTCTATTCTATTCTATTCTATTCTATTCTATTCTATTCTATTCTATTCTATTCTATTCTATTCTATTCTATTCTATTCTATTCTATTCTATTCTATTCTATTCTATTCTATTCTATTCTATTCTATTCTATTCTATTCTATTCTATTCTATTCTATTCTATTCTATTCTATTCTATTCTATTCTATTCTATTCTATTCTATTCTATTCTATTCTATTCTATTCTATTCTATTCTATTCTATTCTATTCTATTCTATTCTATTCTATTCTATTCTATTCTATTCTATTCTATTCTATTCTATTCTATTCTATTCTATTCTATTCTATTCTATTCTATTCTATTCTATTCTATTCTATTCTATTCTATTCTATTCTATTCTATTCTATTCTATTCTATTCTATTCTATTCTATTCTATTCTATTCTATTCTATTCTATTCTATTCTATTCTATTCTATTCTATTCTATTCTATTCTATTCTATTCTATTCTATTCTATTCTATTCTATTCTATTCTATTCTATTCTATTCTATTCTATTCTATTCTATTCTATTCTATTCTATTCTATTCTATTCTATTCTATTCTATTCTATTCTATTCTATTCTATTCTATTCTATTCTATTCTATTCTATTCTATTCTATTCTATTCTATTCTATTCTATTCTATTCTATTCTATTCTATTCTATTCTATTCTATTCTATTCTATTCTATTCTATTCTATTCTATTCTATTCTATTCTATTCTATTCTATTCTATTCTATTCTATTCTATTCTATTCTATTCTATTCTATTCTATTCTATTCTATTCTATTCTATTCTATTCTATTCTATTCTATTCTATTCTATTCTATTCTATTCTATTCTATTCTATTCTATTCTATTCTATTCTATTCTATTCTATTCTATTCTATTCTATTCTATTCTATTCTATTCTATTCTATTCTATTCTATTCTATTCTATTCTATTCTATTCTATTCTATTCTATTCTATTCTATTCTATTCTATTCTATTCTATTCTATTCTATTCTATTCTATTCTATTCTATTCTATTCTATTCTATTCTATTCTATTCTATTCTATTCTATTCTATTCTATTCTATTCTATTCTATTCTATTCTATTCTATTCTATTCTATTCTATTCTATTCTATTCTATTCTATTCTATTCTATTCTATTCTATTCTATTCTATTCTATTCTATTCTATTCTATTCTATTCTATTCTATTCTATTCTATTCTATTCTATTCTATTCTATTCTATTCTATTCTATTCTATTCTATTCTATTCTATTCTATTCTATTCTATTCTATTCTATTCTATTCTATTCTATTCTATTCTATTCTATTCTATTCTATTCTATTCTATTCTATTCTATTCTATTCTATTCTATTCTATTCTATTCTATTCTATTCTATTCTATTCTATTCTATTCTATTCTATTCTATTCTATTCTATTCTATTCTATTCTATTCTATTCTATTCTATTCTATTCTATTCTATTCTATTCTATTCTATTCTATTCTATTCTATTCTATTCTATTCTATTCTATTCTATTCTATTCTATTCTATTCTATTCTATTCTATTCTATTCTATTCTATTCTATTCTATTCTATTCTATTCTATTCTATTCTATTCTATTCTATTCTATTCTATTCTATTCTATTCTATTCTATTCTATTCTATTCTATTCTATTCTATTCTATTCTATTCTATTCTATTCTATTCTATTCTATTCTATTCTATTCTATTCTATTCTATTCTATTCTATTCTATTCTATTCTATTCTATTCTATTCTATTCTATTCTATTCTATTCTATTCTATTCTATTCTATTCTATTCTATTCTATTCTATTCTATTCTATTCTATTCTATTCTATTCTATTCTATTCTATTCTATTCTATTCTATTCTATTCTATTCTATTCTATTCTATTCTATTCTATTCTATTCTATTCTATTCTATTCTATTCTATTCTATTCTATTCTATTCTATTCTATTCTATTCTATTCTATTCTATTCTATTCTATTCTATTCTATTCTATTCTATTCTATTCTATTCTATTCTATTCTATTCTATTCTATTCTATTCTATTCTATTCTATTCTATTCTATTCTATTCTATTCTATTCTATTCTATTCTATTCTATTCTATTCTATTCTATTCTATTCTATTCTATTCTATTCTATTCTATTCTATTCTATTCTATTCTATTCTATTCTATTCTATTCTATTCTATTCTATTCTATTCTATTCTATTCTATTCTATTCTATTCTATTCTATTCTATTCTATTCTATTCTATTCTATTCTATTCTATTCTATTCTATTCTATTCTATTCTATTCTATTCTATTCTATTCTATTCTATTCTATTCTATTCTATTCTATTCTATTCTATTCTATTCTATTCTATTCTATTCTATTCTATTCTATTCTATTCTATTCTATTCTATTCTATTCTATTCTATTCTATTCTATTCTATTCTATTCTATTCTATTCTATTCTATTCTATTCTATTCTATTCTATTCTATTCTATTCTATTCTATTCTATTCTATTCTATTCTATTCTATTCTATTCTATTCTATTCTATTCTATTCTATTCTATTCTATTCTATTCTATTCTATTCTATTCTATTCTATTCTATTCTATTCTATTCTATTCTATTCTATTCTATTCTATTCTATTCTATTCTATTCTATTCTATTCTATTCTATTCTATTCTATTCTATTCTATTCTATTCTATTCTATTCTATTCTATTCTATTCTATTCTATTCTATTCTATTCTATTCTATTCTATTCTATTCTATTCTATTCTATTCTATTCTATTCTATTCTATTCTATTCTATTCTATTCTATTCTATTCTATTCTATTCTATTCTATTCTATTCTATTCTATTCTATTCTATTCTATTCTATTCTATTCTATTCTATTCTATTCTATTCTATTCTATTCTATTCTATTCTATTCTATTCTATTCTATTCTATTCTATTCTATTCTATTCTATTCTATTCTATTCTATTCTATTCTATTCTATTCTATTCTATTCTATTCTATTCTATTCTATTCTATTCTATTCTATTCTATTCTATTCTATTCTATTCTATTCTATTCTATTCTATTCTATTCTATTCTATTCTATTCTATTCTATTCTATTCTATTCTATTCTATTCTATTCTATTCTATTCTATTCTATTCTATTCTATTCTATTCTATTCTATTCTATTCTATTCTATTCTATTCTATTCTATTCTATTCTATTCTATTCTATTCTATTCTATTCTATTCTATTCTATTCTATTCTATTCTATTCTATTCTATTCTATTCTATTCTATTCTATTCTATTCTATTCTATTCTATTCTATTCTATTCTATTCTATTCTATTCTATTCTATTCTATTCTATTCTATTCTATTCTATTCTATTCTATTCTATTCTATTCTATTCTATTCTATTCTATTCTATTCTATTCTATTCTATTCTATTCTATTCTATTCTATTCTATTCTATTCTATTCTATTCTATTCTATTCTATTCTATTCTATTCTATTCTATTCTATTCTATTCTATTCTATTCTATTCTATTCTATTCTATTCTATTCTATTCTATTCTATTCTATTCTATTCTATTCTATTCTATTCTATTCTATTCTATTCTATTCTATTCTATTCTATTCTATTCTATTCTATTCTATTCTATTCTATTCTATTCTATTCTATTCTATTCTATTCTATTCTATTCTATTCTATTCTATTCTATTCTATTCTATTCTATTCTATTCTATTCTATTCTATTCTATTCTATTCTATTCTATTCTATTCTATTCTATTCTATTCTATTCTATTCTATTCTATTCTATTCTATTCTATTCTATTCTATTCTATTCTATTCTATTCTATTCTATTCTATTCTATTCTATTCTATTCTATTCTATTCTATTCTATTCTATTCTATTCTATTCTATTCTATTCTATTCTATTCTATTCTATTCTATTCTATTCTATTCTATTCTATTCTATTCTATTCTTATTCTATTCTATTCTATTCTATTCTATTCTATTCTATTCTATTCTATTCTATTCTATTCTATTTCTATTCTATTCTATTTCCATTCCTATTCTATTTCTATTCATTCTATTCTATCTATTCTATTTCTATTCTATTCTATTTCTATTCTATTCTATTTCTATTCTATTCTATTTCTATTCTATTCTATTTCTATTCTATTCTATTTCTATTCTATCTATTCTATTCTATTCTATTTCTATTCTATTCTATTTCTATTCTATCTATTCTATTCTATTCTATTCTATTCTATTCTATTCTATTTCTATTCTATTCTATTTCTATTCTATTCTATTTCTATTCTATTCTATTTCTATTCTATTCTATTTCTATTCTTTCTATTTCTATTCTATTCTATTCTATTCTATTCTATTCTATTCTATTCTATTCTATTTCTATTCTATTCTATTCTATTCTATCTATTCTATTCTATTCTATTCTATTCTATTCTATTCTATTCTATTCTATTCTATTCTATTCTATTCTATTCTATTCTATTCTATTTCTATTTCTATCTTCTATTCTATTCTATTCTTTCTATTCTATTCTATTCTATTCTATTCTATTCTATTCTATTCTATTCTATTCTATTCTATTCTATTCTATTCTATTCTATTCTATTCTATTCTATTCTATTCTATTCTATTCTATTCTATTCTATTCTATTCTATTCTATTCTATTCTATTCTATTCTATTCGATTCTATTCTATTCTATTCTATTCTATTCTATTCTATTCTATTCTATTCTATTCTATTCTATTCTATCTATTCTATTTCTATTCTATTCTATTTCTATTCTATTCTATTTCTATTCTATTCTATTCTATTCTATTCTATTCTATTCTATTCTATTCTATTCTATTCTATTCTATTCTATTCTATTCTATTCTATTCTATTCTATTCTATTCTATTCTATTTCTATTCTATTCTATTCTATTCTATTCTATTCTATTCTATTCTATTCTTTCTATTCTATTCTATCTATTCTATTCTATTCTATTCTATTCTATTCTATTCTATTCTATTCTATTCTATTCTATTCTATCTTCTATTCTATTCTATTCTATTCATTCTATTCTATTCTATTTCTATTTTTCTATTCTATTCTATTCTATTCTATTCTATCTATTCCTATTCTATTCTATTCTATTCTATTCTATTCTATTCTATTCTATTCTATTCTATTCTATTCTATTCTATTCTATTCTATTCTATTCTATCTATTCTATTCTATTCTATTCTATTTCTATTCTATTCTATTCTATTCTATTCTATTCTATTCTATTCTATTCTATTCTATTCTATTCTATTCTATTCTATTCTATTCTATTCTATTCTATTCTATTCTAATTCTAATCTATTCTATCTAATCTATTCTATTCTATTCTATTCTATTCTATTCTATTCTATTCTATTCTATTCTATTCTATTTCTATTCTATCTATCTATTCTATTCTATTCTATTCTATTCTATTCTTATTCTATTCTATTCTATTCTATTCTATTCTATTCTATTCTATTCTATTCTATTCTATTCTATTCTATTCTATCAATCTATCTATTCTATTCTATTCTATTTCTATTCTATTCTAATTCTATTCTATTCTATTCTATTCTATTTCTATTCTATTCTATTTCTATTCTATCTATTCTATTCTATTCTATTCTATTCTATTCTATTCTATTCTATTCTATTCTATTCTATTCTATCTATTCTATTCTATTCTATTCTATTTCTATTCTATTCTATCTATTCTATTCTATTCTATCTATTCTATCTATTCTATTCTATTCTATTCTATTCTATTCTATTCTATCTATTCTATTCTATTCTATTCTATTCTATCTTCTATTCTATTCTATTCTATTCTATTCTATTCTATTCTATTCTATTTCTATTCTATTCTATTCTATTCTATTCTATTTCTATTCTATTCTATTCTATTCTATTCTATTCTATTCTATTCCTATTCTATTCTATTCTATTCTATTCTATTCTATTTCTATTCTATCTATTCTATTCTATTCTATTCTATTCTATTCTATTCTATTCTATTCTATTCTATTCTATCTATTCTATTCTTATTCTATTCTATTCTATTCTATTCTAATCTATTCTATTCTATCTTTCTATTCTATTCTATTCTATTCTATTCTATTCTATTCTATTCTATTCTATTCTATTCTATTCTATTCTATTCTATTCTATTCTATTCTATTCTATTCTATTCTATTCTATTCTATTCTATTCCTATTCTATTCTATTCTATTCTATTCTATTCTATTCTATTCTATTCTATTCTATTCTATTCTATTCTATATCTATTCTATTCTATTCTATTCTATTCTATTCTATTCTATTCTATTCTATTCTATTCTATTCTATTCTATTCTATTCTATTCTATTCTATTCTATTCTATTCTATTCTATTCTATTCTATTCTATTCTATTCTATTCTATCTATTCTATTCTATTCTATTCTATTCTATTCTATTCTATTCTATCTATTCTATTCTATTCTATTCTATTCTATTCTATTCTATTCTATTCTATTCTATTCTATTCTATTCTATTCTATTCTATTCTATTCTATCTATTCTATTCTATTCTATTCTATTCTATTCTATTCTATTCTATTCTATCTATTCTATTCTATTCTATTCTATTCTATTCTATTCTATACTATTCTATTCTATTCTATTCTATTCTATCTATTCTATTCTATTCTATTCTATTCTATTCTATTCTATTCTATTCTATTCTATTCTATTCTAATTCTATTCTATTCTATTCTATTCTATTCTATTCTATTCTATTCTATTCTATTCTATTCTATTCTATTCTATTTCTATTCTATTCTATTCTATTCTAATTCTATTCTATTCTATTCTATTCTATTCTATTCTATTCTATTCTATTCTATTCTATTCTATTCTATTCTATTCTATCTATTCTATTCTATTCTATTCTATTCTATTCTAATCTATTCTATTCTATTCTATTCTATTCTATCTATTCTATTCTATTCTATTCTATTCTATTCTATTCTATTCTATTCTATTCTATTCTATTCTATTCTATTCTATTCTATTCTATTCTATCTATTCTATTCTATTCTATTCTATCTTCTATTCTATTCTATTCTATTCTATTCTAATTCTATTCTATTCTAATCTATTCTATTCTATTCTATTTCTATTCTATTCTATTCTATTCTATTCTATTTCTATTCTATTCATTCTATTCTATTCTATTCTATTCTATTCTATTCTATTCTATTCTATTCTATTCTATTCTATTCTATTCTATTCTATTCTATTCTATTCTATTCTATTCTATTCTATTCTATTCTATTCTATTCTATTATCTATTCTATTCTATTCTATTCTATTCTATTCTAATTCTATCTATTCTATTCTATTCTATTCTATCTATTCTATTCTATTCTATTCTATTCTATTCTATTCTATTCTATTCTATTCTATTCTATTCTATTCTATTCTATTCTCATTCTATTCTATTCTATTCTATTCTATTCTAATCTATTCTATTCTATTCTATTCTATTCTATTCTATTCTATTCTATTCTATTCTATTCTATTCTATTCTATTCTATTCTATTCTATTCTATTCTATTCTATTCTATTCTATTCTATTCTATTCTATTCTATTCTATTCTATTCTATTCTATTCTATTCTATTCTATTCTATTCTATTCTATTCTATCTATTCTATCTATTCTATTCTATTCTATTCTATTCTATTCTATTCTATTCTATTCTATTCTATTCTATTCTATTCTATTCTATACTATTCTATTCTACTATTCTATTCTATTCTATTCTATCTTCTATTCTATTTCTATCTATTCTATTCTATTCTATTCTATTCTATTCTATTCTATTCTATTCTATTCTATTCTATTCTATTCTATCTATTCTATTCTATTCTATTCTATTCTATTCTATTCTATTCTAATTCTATTCTATCTATTCTATTCTATTCTATTCTATTCTATTCTATTCTATTCTATCTATTCTATTCTATTATCTATCTATTCTATTCTATTCTATTCTATTCTATTCTATTCTATTCTATTTCTATTCTATTCTATTCTATTCTATTCTATTCTATTCTATTCTATTCTATTCTATTCTATTCTATTCTATTCTATTCTATTCTATTCTATTCTATTCTATTCTATTCTATTCTATTCTATTCTTCTATTCTATTCTATTCTATTCTATTCTATTCTATTCTATTCTATACTATTCTATTCTATTCTATTCTATTCTATTCTATTCTATTCTATTCTATTCTATTCTATTCTATTCTATTCTATTCTATTTCTATTCTATCTATTCTATTCTATTCTATTCTAATCTATTCTATTCTAATTCTATTCTATTCTATTCTATTCTATTTCTATTCTATTCTATTCTATTCTATTCTATTCTATTCTATTCTATTCTATTCTATTCTATTCTATTCTATTCTATTTCTATTCTATCTATTCTATCTATTCTATTCTATTCTATTCATTTCTATTCTATTCTATTCTATTCTATTCTATTCTATTCTATTCTATTCTATTCTATTCTATTCTATTCTATTCTATTCTATCTATTCTATTCTATTCTATTCTATTCTATTCTATTCTATTCTATTCTATTCTATTCTATTCTATTCTATTCTATTCTATTCTATTCTATTCTATTCTATTCTATTCTATTCTATTCTATTCTATTCTATTCTATTCTATTCTATTCTATTCTATTCTATTCTATTCTATTCTATTCTATCTATTCTATTCTATTCTATTCTATTCTA
>JARUHQ010000078.1:20000-32864 GCA_029955515.1 Chrysomela aeneicollis
TATTCTATTCTATCTATTCTATTCTATTCTATTCTATTCTATTCTATTCTATTCTATTCTATTCTATTCTATTCTATTCTATCTATTCTATTCTATTCTATTCTATTCTATTCTATTCTATTCTATTCTATTCTATTCTATCTATTCTATTCTATTCTATTCTTCTATTCTATTCTATTCTATTCTATTCTATTCTATTCTATCTATTCTATCTATTCTATTCTATTCTATTCTATTCTATCTATCTATTCTATTCTATTCTATTCTATTCTATTCTATTCTATTCTATTCTATTCTATTCTATTCTATTCTATTCTATTCTATTCTATTCTATTCTATTCTATTCTATTCTATTCTATTCTATTCTATTCTATTCTATTCTATTCTATTCTATTCTATTCTATTCTATTCTATTCTATTCTATTCTATTCTATTCTATTCTATTCTATTCTATCTATTCTATTCTATTCTATTCTATTCTATTCTATTCTATTCTATTCTATTCTATTCTATTCTATTCTATTCTATTCTATTCTATTCTATTCTATTCTATTCTATTCTATTCTATTCTATTCTATTCTATTCTATTCTATTCTATTCTATTCTATTCTATTCTATTCTATTCTATTCTATTCTATTCTATTCTATTCTATTCTATTCTATTCTATTCTATTCTATTCTATCTAATCTATTCTATTCTATTCTATTCTATTCTATTCTATTCTATCTATTCTATTCTATTCTATTCTATTCTATTCTATTCTATTCTATTCTATTCTATTCTATTCTATTCTATTCTATCTATTCTATTCTATTCTATTCTATTCTATTCTATTCTATTCTATTCTATTCTATTCTATTCTATTCTATTCTATTCTATTCTATTCTATTCTATTCTATTCTATTCTATTCTATTCTATTCTATTCTATTCTATTCTATTCTATTCTATTCTATTCTATTCTATTCTATTCTATTCTATTCTATCTATTCTATTCTATTCTATTCTATTCTATTCTATTCTATTCTATTCTATTCTATTCTATTCTATTCTATTCTATTCTATTCTATTCTATTCTATTCTATTCTATTCTATTCTATTCTATTCTATTCTATTCTATCTATTCTATTCTATTATTCTATTCTATTCTATTCTATTCTATTCTATTCTATTCTATTCTATTCTATTCTATTCTATTCTATTCTATCTATCTATTCTATTCTATTCTATTCTATTCTATTCTATTCTATTCTATTCTATTCTATTCTATTCTATTCTATTCTATTCTATTCTATTCTATTCTATTCTATTCTATTCTATTCTATTCTATTCTATCTATTCTATTCTATTCTATTCTATCTATTCTATTCTATTCTATTCTATCTATTCTATTCTATTCTATTCTATTCTATTCTATTCTATTCTATTCTATTCTATTCTATTCTATTCTATTCTATTCTATTCTATTCTATTCTATTCTATTCTATTCTATTCTATTCTATTCTATTCTATTCTATTCTATTCTATTCTATTCTATTCTATTCTATTCTATTCTATTCTATTCTATTCTATTCTATTCTATTCTATTCTATTCTATTCTATTCTATTCTATTCTATTCTATTCTATTCTATTCTATTCTATTCTATTCTATTCTATTCTATTCTATTCTATTCTATTCTATCTATTCTATTCTATTCTATTCTATTCTATTCTATTCTATCTATTCTATTCTATCTATTCTATTCTATTCTATTCTATTCTATTCTATCTATTCTATTCTATTCTATTCTATTCTATTCTATCTATTCTATTCTATTCTATTCTATTCTATTCTATTCTATTCTATTCTATCTATTCTATTCTATTCTATTCTATTCTATTCTATTCTATTCTATTCTATTCTATTCTATTCTATTCTATTCTATTCTATTCTATTCTATTCTATTCTATTCTATTCTATTCTATTCTATTCTATTCTATTCTATTCTATTCTATTCTATTCTATTCTATTCTATTCTATTCTATTCTATTCTATTCTATTCTATTCTATTCTATTCTATTCTATTCTATTCTATTCTATTCTATTCTATTCTATTCTATTCTATCTATTCTATTCTATTCTATTCTATTTCTATTCTATTCTATTCTATTCTATTCTATTCTATTCTATTCTATTCTATTCTATTCTATTCTATTCTATTCTATTCTATTCTATTCTATTCTATTCAATTCTATTCTATTCTATTCTATTCTATTCTATTCTATTCTATTCTATTCTATTCTATTCTATTCTATTCTATTCTATTCTATTCTATTCTATTCTATTCTATTCTATTCTATTCTATTCTATTCTATTCTATTCTATTCTATTCTATTCTATTCTATTCTATCTATTCTATTCTATTCTATTCTATTCTATTCTATTCTATCTATTCTATTCTATTCTATTCTATTCTATTCTATTCTATTCTATTCTATTCTATTCTATTCTATTCTATTCTATTCTATTCTATTCTATTCTATTCTATTCTATTCTATTCTATTCTATTCTATTCTATTCTATTCTATTCTATTCTATTCTATTCTATTCTATTCTATTCTATTCTATTCTATTCTATTCTATTCTATTCTATTCTATTCTATTCTATTCTATTCTATTAATTCTATTCTATTCTATTCTATTCTATTCTATTCTATTCTATCTATTCTATTCTATTCTATTCTATTCTATTCTATTCTATTCTATTCTATTCTATTCTATTCTATTCTATTCTATTCTATTCTATTCTATCTATTCTATTCTATTCTATTCTATTCTATTCTATCTATTCTATTCTATTCTATTCTATTCTATTCTATTCTATTCTCTTCTATTCTATTTCTATTCTATCTATTCTATTCTATTCTATTCTATTCTAATCTATTCTATTCTATTCTATTCTATTCTATTCTATTCTATTCTATTCTATTCTATTCTATTCTATTCTATTCTATTCTATTCTATTCTATTCTATTCTATTCTATTCTATTCTATTCTATTCTATTCTATTCTATTCTATTCTATTCTATTCTATTCTAATTCTATTCTATTCTATTCATTCTATTCTATTCTATTCTATTCTATTCATTCTATTCTATTCTATTCTATTCTATCTATCTATTCTATCTATTCTATTCTATTCTATTCTATTCTATTCTATTCTATTCTATTCTATTCTATTCTATTCTATTCTATTCATTCTATTCTATTCTATTCTATTCTATTCTATTCTATTCTATTCTATTCTATTCTATTCTATTCTATTCTATTCTATTCTATTCTATTCTATTCTATTCTATTCTATTCTATTCTATTCTATCTATCTATTCTATTCTATTCTATTCTATTCTATTCTATTCTATTCTATTCTATTCTATTCTATTCTATTCTATTCTATTCTATTCTATTCTATCTATTCTATTCTATTCTATTCTATTCTATTCTATTCTATTCTATTCTATTCTATTCTATTCTATTCTATTCTATTCTATTCTATTCTATTCTATTCTAATCTATTCTATTCTATTCTATTCTATTCTATTCTATTCTATTCTATTCTATTCTATTCTATTCTATTCTATTCTATTCTATTCTATTCTATTCTATTCTATTCTATTCTATCTATTCTATTCTATTCTATTCTATTCTATTCTATTCTATTCTATTCTATTCTATTCTATTCTATCTATTCTATTCTATTCTATTCTATTCTATTCTATTCTATTCTATTCTATTCTATTCTATCTATTCTATTCTATTCTATTCTATTCTATTCTATTCTATTCTATTCTATTCTATTCTATTCTATTCTATTCTATTCTATTCTATTCTATTCTATTCTATTCTATTCTATTCTATTCTATTCTATCTATTCTATTCTATTCTATTCTATTCTATCTATTCTATTCTATTTCTATTCTATTCTATTCTATTCTATTCTATTCTATTCTATTCTATTCTATTCTATTCTATTCTATTCTATTCTATTCTATTCTATTCTATTCTATTCTATTCTATTCTATTCTATTCTATTCTATTCTATTCTATTCTATTCTATTCTATTCTAATTCTATTCTATTCTATTCTATTATTCTATTCTATTCTATCTATTCTATTCTATTCTATTCTATTCTATTCTATTCTATTTCTATTCTATTCTATTCTATTCTATTCTATTCTATTTCTATTCTATTCTATTCTATTCTATTCTATTCTATTCTATCTATTCTATTCTATTCTATTCTATTCTATTCTATTCTATTCTATTCTATTCTATTCTATTCTATTCTATTCTATTCTATTCTTATTCTATTCTATTCTATTCTATTCTATTCTATCTATTCTATTCTATTCTTTCTATTCTATTCTATTCTATTCTATTCTATTCTATTCTATTCTATTCTAATTCTAATTCTATTCTATTCTATTCTATTCTATTCATTCTATTCTATTCTATTCTATTCAAATTCTATTCTATTCTATTCTATTCTATTCTATTCTATTCTATTCTATTCTATTCTATTCTATTCTATTCTATTCTATTCTATTCTATTCTATTCTATTCTATTATCTCTATTCTATTCTATTCTATTCTATTCTATTCTATTCTATTCTATTCTATTCTATCTATTCTTTCTATCTATTCTATTCTATTCTATTCTATTCTATTCTATTCTATTCTATTCTATTCTATTCTATTCTATCTATTCTATTCTATTCTATTCTATTCTATTCTATCTATTCTATTCTATTCTATTCTATTCTATCTATTCTATTCTATTCTATTCTATTCTATTCTATTCTATTCTATTCTATTCTATTCTATTCTATTCTATTCTATTCTATTCTATTCTATTCTATTCTATTCTATTCTATTCTATTCTATTCTATTCTATTCTATTCTATTCTATTCTATTCTATTCTATTCTATTTATTCTATTCTATTCTATTCTATTCTATTCTATTCTATTCTATTCTATTCTATTCTATTCTATTCTATTCTATTCTATTCTATTCTATTCTATTCTATTCTATTCTATTCTATTCTATTCTATTCTATTCTATTCTATTCTATTCTATTCTATTCTATTCTATTCTATTCTATTCTATTCTATTCTATTCTATTCTATTCTATTCTATTCTATTCTAATCTATTCTATTCTATTCTATTCTATTCTATTCTATTCTATTTCTATTCTATTCTATTCTATTCTATTCTATTCTATCTATTCTATTCTATTCTATTCTATTCTATTCTATTCTATTCTATTCTATTCTATTCTATTCTATTCTATTCTATTCTATTCTATTCTATTCTATTCTATTCTATTCTATCTATTCTATTCTATTCTATCTATTCTATTCTATTCTATTCTATTCTATTCTATTCTATTCTATTCTATTCTATTCTATTCTATTCTATTCTATTCTATTCTATTCTATTCTATTCTATTCTATTCTATTCTATTCTAATTCTATTCTATTCTATTCTATTCTATTCTCTATTCTATTCTATTCTATTCTATTCTATTCTATTCTATTCTATTCTATTCTATTCTATTCTATTCTATTCTATTCTATTCTATTCTATTCTATTCTATTCTATTCTATTCTATTCTATTCTATTCTATTCTATTCTATTCTATTCTATTCTATTCTATTCTATTCTATTCTATTCTATTCTATTCTATTCTATTCTATTCTATTCTATTCTATTCTATTCTATTCTATTCTATTCTATTCTATTCTATTCTATTCTATTCTATTCTATTCTATTCTATTCTATTCTATTTCTATTCTATTCTATTCTATTCTATTCTATTCTATTCTATTCTATCTATTCTATTCTATTCTATTCTATTCTATTCTATTCTATTCTATTCTTATTCTATTCTATTCTATTCTATTCTATTCTATTCTATTCTATTCTATTCTATTCTATTCTATTCTATTCTATTCTATCTATTCTATTCTATTCTATTCTATTCTATTCTATTCTATTCTATTCTAATCTATTCTATCTATTCTAATTCTATTCTATCTATTCTATTCTATTCTATTCTATCTATTCTATTCTATTCTATTCTATTCTATTCTATTCTATTCTATTCTATTCTATTCTATTCTATTCTATTCTATTCTATTCTATTCTATTCTATTCTATTCTATTCTATTCTATTCTATTCTATTCTATTCTATTCTATTCTATTCTATTCTATCTATTCTATTCTATTCTATTCTATTCTATTCTATCTATTCTATTCTATTCTATTCTATTCTATTCTATCTATTCTATTCTATTCTATTCTATTCTATTCTATTCTATTCTATTCTATTCTATTCTATTCTATTCTATTCTATTCTATTCTATTCTATTCTATTCTATTCTATTCTATTCTATTCTATTCTATTCTATTCTATTCTATTCTATTCTATTCTATTCTATTCTATTCTATTCTATTTCTATTCTATTCTATTCTATTCTATTCTATTCTATTCTATTCTATTCTATTCTATCTATTCTATTCTATTCTATTCTATTCTATTCTATTCTATTCTATTCTATTCTATTCTATTCTATTCTATTCTATTCTATTCTATTCTATTCTATTCTATTCTATTCTATTCTATTCTATTCTATTCTATTCTATTCTATTCTATTCTATTCTATTCTATTCTATTCTATTCTATTTCTATTCTATTCTATTCTATTCTATTCTATTCTATTCTATTCTATTCTATTCTATTCTATTCTATTCTATCTATTCTATTCTATTCTATTCTATTCTATTCTATTCTATTCTATTCTATTCTATTCTATTCTATTCTATTCTATTCTATTCTATTCTATTCTATTCTATTTCTATTCTATTCTATTCTATTCTATTCTATTCTATTCTATTCTATTCTATTCTATTCTATTCTATTCTATTCTATTCTATTCTATTCTATTCTATTCTATTCTATTCTATTCTATTCTATTCTATTCTATTCTATTCTATTCTATTCTATTCTATTCTATTCTATTCTATTCTATATTCTATTCTATTCTATTCTATTCTATTCTATTCTATTCTATTCTATTCTATTCTATCTATTCTATTCTATTCTATTCTATTCTATCTATTCTATTCTATTCTATTCTATTCTATTCTATTCTATTCTATTCTATTCTATTCTATTCTATTCTATTCTATTCTATTCTATTCTATTCTATTCTATTCTATTCTATTCTATTCTATTCTATTCTATTCTATTCTATTCTATTATTCTATTCTATTCTATTCTATTCTATTCTATTCTATTCTATTCTATTCTATTCTATTCTATTCTATTCTATTCTATTCTATTCTATTCTATTCTATTTCTTATTCTATTCTATTCTATTCTATTCTATTCTATTCTATTCTATTCTATTCTATTCTATTCTATTCTATTCTATTCTATTCTATTCTTTTCTATTCTATTCTATTCTATCTATTCTATTCTATTCTATTCTATTCTATTCTATTCTATTCTATTCTATTCTATTCTATTCTATTCTATCTATTCTATTCTATTCTATTCTATTCTATTCTATTCTATTCTATTCTATTCTATTCTATTCTATTCTATTCTATTCTATTCTATTCTATTCTATTCTATTCTATTCTATTCTATTCTATTCTATCTATTCTATTCTATTCTATTCTATTCTATTCTATTCTATTCTATTCTATTCTATTCTATTCTATTCTATTCTATTCTATTCTATTCTATTCTATTCTATTCTATTCTATCTATTCTATTTATCTATTCTATTCTATTCTATTCTATTCTATTCTAATCTATTCTATTCTATTCTATTCTATTCTATTCTATTCTATTCTATTCTATTCTATTCTATTCTATTCTATTCTATTCTATTCTATTCTAATTCTATTCTATTCTATTCTATTCTATTCTATTTATCAATTCTATTCTATTCTATTCTATTCTATTCTATTCTATTCTATTCTATTCTATTATCTATTCTATTCTATTCTATTCTATTCTATTCTATCTATTCTATTCTATTCTATTCTATTCTATTCTATTCTATTCTATTCTATTCTATTCTATTCTATTCTATTCTATTCTATTCTATTCTATTCTATTCTATTCTATTCTATTCTATTCTATTCTATTCTATTCTATTCTATTCTATTCTATTCTATTCTATTCTATTCTATTCTATTCTATTCTATTCTATTCTATTCTATTCTATTCTATTCTATTCTATTCTATTCTATTCTATTCTATTCTATTCTATTCTATTCTATTCTATTCTATTCTATTCTATTCTATTCTATTCTATTTCTATTCTATTCTATTCTATTCTATTCTATTCTATTCTATTCTATTCTATTCTATTCTATTCTATTCTATTCTATTCTATTCTATTCTATTCTATTCTATTCTATTCTATTCTATTCTATTCTATTCTATTCTATTCTATTCTATTCTATTCTATTCTATTCTATTCTATTTCTATTCTATTCTATTCTATCTATTCTATTCTATTCTATTCTATTCTATTCTATTCTATTCTATTCTATTCTATTCTATTCTATTCTATTCTATTCTATTCTATTCTATTCTATTCTATTCTATTCTATTCTATTCTATTCTATTCTATTCTATTCTATTCTATTCTATTCTATTCTATTCTATTCTATTCTATTCTATTCTATTCTATTCTATTCTATTCTATCTATTCTATTCTATTCTATTCTATTCTATTCTATTCTATTCTATTCTATTCTATTCTATTCTATTCTATTCTATTCTATTCTATTCTATTCTATTCTATTCTATCTATTCTATTCTATTCTATTCTATTCTATTCTATTCTATTCTATTCTATTCTATTCTATTCTTTCTATTCTATTCTATTCTATTCTATTCTATTCTATTCTATTCTATTCTATTCTATTCTATTCTATTCTATTCTATTCTATTCTATTCTATTCTATTCTATTCTATTCTATTCTATTCTATCTATTCTATTCTATTCTATTCTATTCTATTCTATTCTATTCTATTCTATTCTATTCTATTCTATTCTATTCTATTCTATTCTATTCTATTCTATTCTATTCTATTCTATTCTATTCTATTCTATTCTATTCTATTCTATTCTATTCTATTCTATTCTATTCTATTCTATTCTATTCTATTCTATTCTATTCTATTCTATTCTATTCTATTCTATTCTATTCTATTCTATTCTATTCTATTCTATTCTATTCTATTCTATTCTATTCTATTCTATTCTATTCTATTCTATTCTATTCTATTCTATTCTATTCTATTCTATTCTATTCTATTCTATTCTATTCTATTCTATTATTCTATTCTATTCTATTCTATTCTTCTATTCTATTCTATTCTATTCTATTCTATTCTATTCTATTCTATTCTATTCTATTCTATTCTATTCTATTCTATTCTATTCTATTCTATTCTATTCTATTCTATTCTATTCTATTCTATTCTATTCTATTCTATTCTATTCTATTCTATTCTATTCTATTCTATTCTATTCTATTCTATTCTATTCTATTCTATTCTATTCTATTCTATTCTATTCTATTCTATTCTATTCTATTCTATTCTATTCTATTCTATTCTATTCTATTCTATTCTATTCTATTCTATTCTATTCTATTCTATTCTATTCTATTCTATTCTATTCTATTCTATTCTATTCTATTCTATTCTATTCTATTCTATTCTATTCTATTCTATTCTATTCTATTCTATTCTATTCTATTCTATTCTATTCTATTCTATTCTATTCTATTCTATTCTATTCTATTCTATTCTATTCTATTCTATTCTATTCTATTCTATTCTATTCTATTCTATTCTATTCTATTCTATTCTATTCTATTCTATTCTATTCTATTCTATTCTATTCTATTCTATTCTATTCTATTCTATTCTATTCTATTCTATTCTATTCTATTCTATTCTATTCTATTCTATTCTATTCTATTCTATTCTATTCTATTCTATTCTATTCTATTCTATTCTATTCTATTCTATTCTATTCTATTCTATTCTATTCTATTCTATTCTATTCTATTCTATTCTATTCTATTCTATTCTATTCTATTCTATTCTATTCTATTCTATTCTATTCTATTCTATTCTATTCTATTCTATTCTATTCTATTCTATTCTATTCTATTCTATTCTATTCTATTCTATTCTATTCTATTCTATTCTATTCTATTCTATTCTATTCTATTCTATTCTATTCTATTCTATTCTATTCTATTCTATTCTATTCTATTCTATTCTATTCTATTCTATTCTATTCTATTCTATTCTATTCTATTCTATTCTATTCTATTCTATTCTATTCTATTCTATTCTATTCTATTCTATTCTATTCTATTCTATTCTATTCTATTCTATTCTATTCTATTCTATTCTATTCTATTCTATTCTATTCTATTCTATTCTATTCTATTCTATTCTATTCTATTCTATTCTATTCTATTCTATTCTATTCTATTCTATTCTATTCTATTCTATTCTATTCTATTCTATTCTATTCTATTCTATTCTATTCTATTCTATTCTATTCTATTCTATTCTATTCTATTCTATTCTATTCTATTCTATTCTATTCTATTCTATTCTATTCTATTCTATTCTATTCTATTCTATTCTATTCTATTCTATTCTATTCTATTCTATTCTATTCTATTCTATTCTATTCTATTCTATTCTATTCTATTCTATTCTATTCTATTCTATTCTATTCTATTCTATTCTATTCTATTCTATTCTATTCTATTCTATTCTATTCTATTCTATTCTATTCTATTCTATTCTATTCTATTCTATTCTATTCTATTCTATTCTATTCTATTCTATTCTATTCTATTCTATTCTATTCTATTCTATTCTATTCTATTCTATTCTATTCTATTCTATTCTATTCTATTCTATTCTATTCTATTCTATTCTATTCTATTCTATTCTATTCTATTCTATTCTATTCTATTCTATTCTATTCTATTCTATTCTATTCTATTCTATTCTATTCTATTCTATTCTATTCTATTCTATTCTATTCTATTCTATTCTATTCTATTCTATTCTATTCTATTCTATTCTATTCTATTCTATTCTATTCTATTCTATTCTATTCTATTCTATTCTATTCTATTCTATTCTATTCTATTCTATTCTATTCTATTCTATTCTATTCTATTCTATTCTATTCTATTCTATTCTATTCTATTCTATTCTATTCTATTCTATTCTATTCTATTCTATTCTATTCTATTCTATTCTATTCTATTCTATTCTATTCTATTCTATTCTATTCTATTCTATTCTATTCTATTCTATTCTATTCTATTCTATTCTATTCTATTCTATTCTATTCTATTCTATTCTATTCTATTCTATTCTATTCTATTCTATTCTATTCTATTCTATTCTATTCTATTCTATTCTATTCTATTCTATTCTATTCTATTCTATTCTATTCTATTCTATTCTATTCTATTCTATTCTATTCTATTCTATTCTATTCTATTCTATTCTATTCTATTCTATTCTATTCTATTCTATTCTATTCTATTCTATTCTATTCTATTCTATTCTATTCTATTCTATTCTATTCTATTCTATTCTATTCTATTCTATTCTATTCTATTCTATTCTATTCTATTCTATTCTATTCTATTCTATTCTATTCTATTCTATTCTATTCTATTCTATTCTATTCTATTCTATTCTATTCTATTCTATTCTATTCTATTCTATTCTATTCTATTCTATTCTATTCTATTCTATTCTATTCTATTCTATTCTATTCTATTCTATTCTATTCTATTCTATTCTATTCTATTCTATTCTATTCTATTCTATTCTATTCTATTCTATTCTATTCTATTCTATTCTATTCTATTCTATTCTATTCTATTCTATTCTATTCTATTCTATTCTATTCTATTCTATTCTATTCTATTCTATTCTATTCTATTCTATTCTATTCTATTCTATTCTATTCTATTCTATTCTATTCTATTCTATTCTATTCTATTCTATTCTATTCTATTCTATTCTATTCTATTCTATTCTATTCTATTCTATTCTATTCTATTCTATTCTATTCTATTCTATTCTATTCTATTCTATTCTATTCTATTCTATTCTATTCTATTCTATTCTATTCTATTCTATTCTATTCTATTCTATTCTATTCTATTCTATTCTATTCTATTCTATTCTATTCTATTCTATTCTATTCTATTCTATTCTATTCTATTCTATTCTATTCTATTCTATTCTATTCTATTCTATTCTATTCTATTCTATTCTATTCTATTCTATTCTATTCTATTCTATTCTATTCTATTCTATTCTATTCTATTCTATTCTATTCTATTCTATTCTATTCTATTCTATTCTATTCTATTCTATTCTATTCTATTCTATTCTATTCTATTCTATTCTATTCTATTCTATTCTATTCTATTCTATTCTATTCTATTCTATTCTATTCTATTCTATTCTATTCTATTCTATTCTATTCTATTCTATTCTATTCTATTCTATTCTATTCTATTCTATTCTATTCTATTCTATTCTATTCTATTCTATTCTATTCTATTCTATTCTATTCTATTCTATTCTATTCTATTCTATTCTATTCTATTCTATTCTATTCTATTCTATTCTATTCTATTCTATTCTATTCTATTCTATTCTATTCTATTCTATTCTATTCTATTCTATTCTATTCTATTCTATTCTATTCTATTCTATTCTATTCTATT
>JARUHQ010000079.1:0-32582 GCA_029955515.1 Chrysomela aeneicollis
AATCGATCAATTCGCAACAACATTTGAATGTCGCAGCTCCCTGCCGCTCCCCTTGCCTAACCTGAATCCAGAGTGGCCCCATGCCTTGCCGCGTCCAAGAAACAGTTTTTTAATATTCCTTTATGCTCTAACCAAATCGATATTTATTCTTTTTAATTAGTTCATGGTGCAGGCAGAGTAAGTCCATCACGCCCTGCCATTCCCTATAAAAAGGAGCTAGCACCATGAGCCTCAGACTCGGCGACATCGCCCCCGATTTCGAACAGGATTCCAGCGCCGGCAAGATTCGTTTTCATGAATGGCTGGGCGATAACTGGGGCGTGCTGTTTTCCACATCCGGCGGACTTCACCCCGGTCTGCACCACCGAGCTGGGCTTCACCGCCAAGCTCAAGGACGAATTGCCAAACGCGGGGTCAAAGCCATCGCGCTGTCCGTCGACCCGGTGGACTTCGCATCACGCTGGATCGAAGACATCAACCAAACCCAGAACACCCAGGTCAACTTTCCCGATCCTGGCCGATGCCGATCGCAAAGTGTCCGATCTCTTACGATCTGATTCACCCCCAATGCCAGCGATACCCCCTGACGGTGCGCTCGCTGTTCGTGATTGATCCGAACAAAAAGATTCGCCTGACCATCACCTATCCGCCAGCACCGGACGCAATTTCAATGAAATTTTGCGCGTGATCGATTCGTTGCAACTGACCGACAACTTCAAAGTTGCCACCCCCGGCCAACTGGCAGGACGGCGACGAAGTGGTGATCGTGCCGTCGCTAAAGGATGAAGACGAAATCAAGAAGCGCTTCCCCAAGGGCTACCGCGCCGTGGAAGCCCTACCTGCGCCTCACGCCGCAGCCAAACAATAATCCTCTCCTGTAGAAGCCAGCTTGCTCGCGATCTTTTTGATCTGCACGGCTCGCTCCTGCAAGAGTTTCCATCTTCAAGTGCAACAGGGTTTGGGCCGTTTCGACGGCCCCTTTTTTTTGCGCTTTGAATCGTCAAATCTCATATTCATTTAAGGAATAAAACAAATGAATAAATATGATTTATAGATATATAAATCACCTGTTAAGGTCTTCTCACTCAAGCGAAAACGCTGACAGCGAATTGCACACATTCACTCAAGGAAATGCCCGATGCTGGTCGTGACACTCGGAGGTAGCCCAAGCCAACGATCCGCTCCGGGGTGCTGCTGGACCCGCGCCAAACACTTGGCTCAACCAGCAAGGCGTAGACAGTCGTGAGTTACCAGGTACGTGACTTTGCGGCCGAAGACTTGCTCCACGCACGTTTTGACAGTCCGCAAATCATCAATCTGTTGCAACACATGAAAATGCCGATGGCCTGGTGATTGCGACGCCGGTGTACAAGCCATCGTTCAGCGGTGCACTGAAAACCATCCTTGATCTGCTGCCTGAGCGCGCCCTGAGCCATAAAGTGGTACTGCCCATCGCTACGGGTGGCAGCATTCGCCCACATGCTGGCCGTGGACTACGCCCTCAAGCCGGTGCTCTCTGCGCTCAAGGCTCAGGAAATGCTGCACGGCAATTTTGCCGATGACAGCCAGATCGCTTACGGCGAAGGCGGCGCACAAGCGCAACTGGTGCCGATCCTGGAACAACGCTTGAGCGAGGCTCTGGAGCAGTTTACAGCGCCCTGGCCCGCCGTCCGAAACCGCTGGACCCGAACATTCTCAAC
This sequence comes from Chrysomela aeneicollis, assembly GCA_029955515.1. Lineage (NCBI taxonomy): Eukaryota > Metazoa > Arthropoda > Insecta > Coleoptera > Chrysomelidae > Chrysomela > Chrysomela aeneicollis. Next base: position 1,701 of record JARUHQ010000079.1, read on the forward strand.
GAGCGCCTGCGCACGGCTCGCTGGAGTATCTGAACCAATCGATGCCACGGCATCTGTGGGAGCTGGCTTGTCAGCGATTGAGGCGCCCCGGATTGCCTGAGGCGATGCAGTGATGCCAGCGCCGGCAAGCCAGCTCCCACAGATACAGCCCACAGTTTCAAGCAATTCCGCCTTACCGATCCGCTAACGGCCCGGCAGGTGCAACCCGAATCTCGAACCTTAATAGGAGAGCGCCATGCGCCCTGTCATTTTGCGTCGTGGAGTGGTCGCACTGTTAGCTGCGGCCGTGTCCTTTGGCGTCGTTTTTACACGCTCAGGCCGATGCCCTGCGTATCGTTATCAAAAGTACGGCACCCTGGTGCTGCTCAAGGCCAAGGGCACGCTGGAGAAGCGTCCTGGCCGAGCAGGGTGTCGAGGTGCAATGACTGAATTCCCCGGTGGCCCGCCAGTTGCTTGAAGGCCTGAACGTCGGCTCCATCGACTTCGGCGTGACGGGTGAAACCCCGCCGGTGTTCCGCCAGGCCGCCGGTGCCGATCTGCTGTATGTCGCCTACGAGCCGCCCGCTCCGACCAGCGAAGCGATTCTGGTGCCCAAGGATTCGCCGATCAAATCGGTCAAAGACCTCAAAGGCAAAAAGGGTCGTGCTCAACAAAGGCTCCAACGTTCACTACCTGTTGGTGCGTGCCCTGGAAGACGCCGGTCCTGAAGTACAGCGATATCCAGACCATATTCCTGCCGCCGCCCGATGCCCGTGCCGCGTTTTGAGCGGGGCAGTGTCGATGCCTGGGTCATCTGGGGACCGTACAAGGCCGCTGCCGAACAACAGCTGCAGGCACGCACCCTGCGTGATGCCAAGCGCGCTTGCGACAATCATCAGTTCTACCCTGGCGACCAAGCCTTACGCCGAACAGCATCCCAAGGTCATCGAGACCTGATCGAAGAAGTGCGCAATGTCGGTGAGTGGAGCCAAAGCCAACCCGGAAGAAGTCACGCAGCAAGTGGCGCCGCTCCTGGGCCTGGCGCTTGATATCACCCGCACGGCGGTCAAGCGCCAGGGCTACGGCGCGCAGTTCTTGACCCCTGAAGTGGTCAACGCCCAGCAAAAAATCGCTTGACAGTTTTTACCAGCTCAAGCTGATTCCCAAGCCGCTGGGTTGTGAAAGATGTGATCTGGACACCACCGGCCGCTGTGCCAAGCCCAACTAACGCTTGCCGTACCCATTCAGGAGACAAACTCATGAGCCTCAATATTTCTGGTTTCTGCCTACCCACGGTGACGGCCATTACCTTGGCACCTTCCGAAGGCGCCCGTGCCGTTGATTACGGTTACCTGCAACAAGTGGCACAAGCGGCAGACCGCTGGGTTTTTGGCGGAGTTCTGATCCCTACCGGGCGCTCGTGCGAAGACTCGTGCTGGTGGCGGCAGCATTGATCCCTGTCACTCAGCGCCCTGAAATTTCTGGTGGCGCTGCGTCCGGGTATCGTCTCCCGCCGTCCGTGGCAGCCCGTCAGGCCGCGACCCTGGACCGACTGTCGGCGGACGCGCGCTGTTCAATCTGGTGACCGGCGGTGACCCGGAAGAACTGGCCGGTGACGGCCTGTTTCTGAGCCACGAAGAGCGCTATCAGGCCTCGGTAGAGTTCACCCCGCATCTGGCGCCGACGTGCTTGAAGGCGAAACCGTGGACTACGACGGTCAGCACATCACGGTCAAAGGCGCCAAGTTGCTGTACCGCCGATTCAGCAACCGCGTCCCGCCGCTGTACTTCGCGGCGGCTCCTCGGAAGCTGCGCAGGATCTGGCCGCAGAGCAGGTTGAAATGGTTCTGACCTGGGGCGAGCCACCGGCTGCGGTCCGCCGAAAAAAATTGCCCAGGTACGGGCCAAGGCTGCCAAACACGGACGTACCGTACGTTTCGGCATTCGCCTGCACGTCATCGTGCGCGAAACCAACGACGAGGCCTGGAAGGCGGCAGACAAACTTATTTCTCATCTGGATGACGACACTATTGCCCGGGCCCAGGCTTCACTGGCTGCGTTTCGATTCCGTCGGCCAGCAGCGCATGGCTTGCCCTGCACGGCGGCAGCCGCGACAATCTGGAAGTCAGCCCCAACCTGGTGGGCGGGGGTCGGTCTGGTGCGCGGGTGGTGCGGGTACGGCTCTGGTGGGTGACGGCCCGACAGTGGCAGCACGGGTCAAGGAATACGCCGATCTGGGCATCGACACCTTATTTTTTCCGGCTACCCGCATCTGGAAGAGTCGTACCGGGTGGCTGAACTGCTGTTTCCGCACCTCGATATCGAGCGCCCGGAACTGCCGAAAAGTTCGGGATACGTGAGTCCGTTTGGCGAAATGGTGGCCAACGATATTCTTCCTAAAGCTGCTGCGCAGAGTTGAGGCGGCCATGAGCAAGGGCAAGGCTTCAAGCCTCAATAGCATCGGCCACAAACTGGCGCCCTGGGCCTTGCCGGTATTGCTGCTGGCGGTATGGCAGCTGTCGGTATCGGCGGGCTGGTTGTCGACCCGCATTCTGCCTGCCCCTAGCGCCGTATTCGCGGCCGGGGGTCGAGTTGGTGCGCAGTGGCGAGATCTGGAAACACCTCGCCATCAGCGGCTGGCGGGCCGGGGTCGGTTTTGTCATCGGTGGCAGCATCGGCCTGGTGCTGGGCTTCATCACCGGCTTGTCGAAATGGGGCGAGCGCCTGCTGGACAGTTCGGTGCAAATGATCCGCAACGTACCGCACCTGGCGCTCATCCCTCTGGTCATCCTGTGGTTCGGGATCGACGAGTCGGCGAAGATTTTCCTGGTGGCGCTGGGGGACTTTATTTCCCCATCTACCTCAACACCTATCACGGCATCCGCAACGTAGACCCTGCTTTGGTGGAAATGGCGCGCAGTTACGGGCTGTCCGGTTTCAGCCTGTTTCGCCAGGTGATCCTGCCCGGTGCCTTGCCTTCGATCCTGGTGGGGGTGCGTTTTGCCCTGGGCTTTATGTGGTTGACCCTGATCGTGGCCGAAACCATTTCCGCCAGCTCCGGCATTGGCTACCTGGCGATGAACGCCCGGGAGTTTTTGCAAACCGACGTGGTCGTGCTGGCGATTGTTCTGTACGCGGTGCTCGGCAAATTGGCCGATACCGCGGCCCGGGGCCTGGAGCGTGTGTGGTTGCGCTGGCACCCGGCCTATCAAGTGGTTAAAGGCGGTGCAGCATGACGGCTCAACAACCTCCGCGTTTGCGTCAGGGCATTCCGCTGGCCATCAAAGGCCTGCAAAAGTCTTTTGCTGAGCGTCAGGTCCTGCGTGACATCAATCTGCATATTCCTGCCGGTCAATTCGTGGCGATAGTCGGGCGTAGCGGTTGTGGCAAAAGCACCCTGATGCGCCTGCTGGCCGGGCTCGATCAACCGACGGCTGGCCAACTGCTGGCAGGCACGGCAGCGCTGGAAGAAGTCCGCGAAGACACGCGGCTGATGTTTCAGGAAGCGCGTTTGCTGCCCTGGAAAAAAGTCATCGACAACGTCGGGCTAGGGCTCAAGGGCGACTGGCGTGCCAAGGCGCTAAAAGCGCTGGAAGAGGTGGGTCTGGCCGAGCGCGCCAATGAATGGCCGGCGGCTTTATCGGGCGGGCAAAAACAGCGTGTGGCCCTGGCTCGTGCGCTGATTCACCAGCCGGGCCTGTTGTTACTGGATGAACCCTTGGGTGCGCTGGATGCCTTGACCCGCATCGAGATGCAGCAACTGATCGAACGCCTGTGGCGCCAGCACGGATTCACCGTATTGCTGGTGACCCACGACGTCAGCGAAGCCGTTGCGATTGCCGATCGGGTCATCCTGATCGAAGACGGCGAAGTGGGGCTGGACCTCACAGTCGAACTGCCGCGCCCCCGGGTGCGCGGATCGCACCGGCTGGCGGCACTGGAAACTGAAGTACTCAACCGGGTACTTGCCTTGCCTGGCTCGCCCCCTGAGCCGGAACCCGTTGCACCGCTGCCTACGCAACTGCGCTGGGCGCAATAACCGCACTTTTCTATCCCAAGACAGGAATCGACACCATGACCATCAAAGCCATCAACGTTCGCAACCAGTTCAAAGGCCATATCAAGGAAATCGTGCTGGGCGACGTGCTTTCGGAAATCGACGTACAAACGGCATCGGGCATCGTTACCTCGGTCATCACCACCCGTTCGGTCAAAGAGCTGGAGCTGGTAGTGGGCAGCGAAGTAATCGCCTTTGTAAAATCCACCGAAGTATCCATCGCCAAGTTGTAAAGCATGAAAGACCAATCCCCGAGCGGTGTAAGCCCCTCGGGGTTTTTTTATGCCCGGCAATGGCGTTGTTTGGATCGCGAGGCAAGCTCGCTCCTACAGGGTTACAGCCATATGGCGTCCCAGTGCGGGTAATCGCCCGGACGCTTTACCAAACCTGCACGCAGGGGGTTGGCGACGACATAGCGGGCGACGCTTGCAAGATCCTCGTCATAACGAATCGCCCGGTCGTGATAGCCCTTTTGCCAGAGTTTCACCGGACCCCCAAGGGCACAGCCAATCGCTAGCGCACTCCGCGACTTTGTCCGTTGCATCACTGTCGAAAGGCTGGCGTCTCGAAGTTCGATCAACCAATGAAAATGATCGGGCATCACGACCCAGGCGAGCGACTCCACAAGGCCTTCTGTGTGCGTTCGCCTGAATTCATTAACCAACAGACGGCTTAGAAAAAAGTCATAGAAATAAGGCTGCCGATTCCTCACGACAGCCGTCATCAAATAAATACGCCCCTCTTCGGAAAACCTCCCGGTACGGAGTCGGCATGCATGAGGAAAAGCAGGCATTCCTTTGGCCTCTGAATAAATATCAAAGGGAAATATTAGTGTTGCGCCGGGACCACAAGGACACAGCAGTATCTCTGTATGTGTCTACATTTTATCGGACGTAGGAAAAAGCGCACAGTACGTGTTCCTAGCCTAAAAAATTTGTCTTTCATGCGACTTCATCTTGACCTTGACAAGCTGCACATTCTGCATAGGATGGGCGGCCTTCAAAAAGGGGTAGTCGGTGAAGGTTGTAGTCAAAGAGAAGCAGTTGCTCGACCTGGGTGGGTCGATGCTCAACGAGGATGGGCCTACAGTGGCAGACCAGGTGTCTGTGACTGCGGTGGGGCTGTTCGATTCAGAAGAGAGGTTAGTCCCGCTTGTAAGCGAGTACCTGACCTACGCAGTACGCAGTGCCAACCTAGCGGCCCTGTCCGCCGAGACGTACGGGCGTAACATTGGTTACCTTCTCGAGCACATGAAAGGCACGCCTACTTTCAAAAGCTCGTCCTATGACGAAATACTTCTTGCCGTAAGTAAGCACAACATTCAGCGCTACTATTCCCACTTGCGCGAAGTTGATAGTTTGACCTCAACTACTATCCGTAACAGGGATGCTTGTTATATGGCCCTGTTCAACGATTTCTTGTGTGTTGCAGGTAAACAACGATCTGCTGTGCGGGAGGACAATCCTTATGCCGGTGGATTTCTTTCGCCGCCTCCGAAGAAAGATTTGGTATATCCCTGTTCCATGCGGGAGCTCAAAGCGCTTATTGAGTATGCCAGTAGCGAGAGGGAGCGTTGCCTAATCCAAACTATCTTTGATGTGGGCTTGCGTCGAAGTGAAGTTGGTAGGGTCACCCTAGGGGCCGTGAATAAGGCTTTGGGGTTCGCTCAAGCTAACTTTGTTCCAGATGACGCACTTGATTGGGTGCATCCTGATTATTGCCCGCTGTATATTGATGGAAGCAAGGGGCGTGGTAAGGAGTTCAAACCGCGATACTCAATCGTGAGTCGAGCTGTGCTCGAGCGTATTAAGCGTTACCACGCTTCTCCTTTATTCAAGAAGCACGCTCGCCGTTACGAAAGTGCGGATGTAACTCCCTGCTTCTTCAATTCAGAGGGACGACCTTTCAATCCTGACGCTATTAGCAAACTGCTTGAGCGACTTTCTAAGCGTGCCGTTAAGAGCAAGCGACTTGAGCGTATGGTCTCGCCACATAAGCTTCGTCATGGCCATGCGTATGCGATTTTGATTAGCCCAGACTTTGGCGATAACTACCTCGACAAACTTCTAATGGCGCAGAAATCCCTCGGCCACGAAGACGCATCCACGACAGGGATTTATACCAGGTTGCCACAGGATATTTTTCATCTGGTTTGCCCGAACACGGGAGAAGTTTCGACCAAGGCAAAAAGCATGGCGGATCTTGCTGCGCAGACGACATTGAAGATCAGGTTGGGAGATAAGAAATGAATATTTCAGTACGTGCAGTTGAAAGTGGCAAGATCATCAGGTGGCTTAGAGAGCTGGAAGAAAATCCGCTCAATTACTACCAAGTCGAGCTCGCCGACGATTCCAGTGGGAAGTACGCTCCACTCATGCTGAGTGAGTCCTATATTGCTAGTAAGGATCTCGATCCATCAATCGAGATGTTCGAGCTTGCAGAGCAGAAACTCATCCTTAACATGCTCATTGATGGTGTTATTCACCAGGGAGAAACCGCTGCTGGCTGCAACTGGCGTTTGAAGTTGTTGGGCTGGTACAAGTCTCTTTCCCAAGAAGAAAAGCTCGAGTTGCCCATTTACGGCAACAAACTTAGTCTCACAAAGGCTGTTGAGCCGATTGTGGGGCTTGAGTCGATCAAGCATGGCTTCAGTCAGTATGAAGGCGTCCGTCTTGCGTACGATGAAATCAATCTGGATCTTCAATTCCTGGGCGTGGCCTCAACGGATTACATGACCGTTAAGGAACGAATTGAGTCCAAGGAAGAGTTTGTGCCGCAGGAGAGTGCTCTTGTGGATTTCAAACGCCTCAAAATGCTTGATTTCGCTACCTTGGACGACCTCGAGAAATCTTCTGAAGATAGGCCATTCAACGATCTGAAACATGCGTTTGCGACCGCTTCTCTGGGGACTACCAGCGACTCAGGAGCTAGCAATTACCATGAGGGGTTTAGATGGTTCACCAAGCTCCTTGTTGGGCGTGGCTTCAGGGGAATGGAGCCGCTGACTGAGTTTCTTGATCCATTTATCCTCCCTCTGTTTCGCTCGTACCTTGAGCGGCAGATTGTTGCGGGTGACCTTTCTCCAGTCTCCGCCAATACCTTGATTAGCGCCGCCCGGATCACCTTGACGACCATTAAAAACATCAAAGGTTACACGGGATCAGATTTCATCAACTGCCAAGGATTCGATGCTGACCGCGTCACTGATCAGTACCGTCCCTATTCGAGCGCCGAGCGTGTTCGTATTTCTGAGAGCGTTGAAGAGGATATCCTGCACTACAACACCCTTTCTCAGCCGTATCAGAAGAGCGGCATTGGTGAGGATCCTCTCTGCAAGGATGGGCGCTTGAAGCCAGGCCTCAACACCCTCGACAGTGCTCGTTGGATTTTTGAGAACAAGCTGAGCTGTTCTCATGCTGGCTACGATCAGAAGGATAGTGACGATCCTTATGTTTTAGGTTTTCTTCGACTCGTTAAGCGTTCTGGCGTCAGCCTGCGGGAGGTGGTGGAAGGTTGGGGTGCTCACTACCGAATCGATTCGACCGTTATTGCTCCGTATGCCATTAAGCTCGCCCAAGTCACCGGGTTGAACGCTGACTCAATCAAGCTTCTTGATGTGGATGATTATGAGCCTAGGCACCCGCTTACCGGTCGCCCCTGCCTGAGGTACTGGAAAGAGCGCTCCGAGGGTGGAAAGGTGATGCACCTTGATATTTTTGAGGCTGATATCACCTGGCTTACCACTGCTCAATCCAGGGCTGTTGCCAAAGTGTTTGAAGACGTTAAAGCACTGACAGCTTCGCTGCGCGAGTCTGCTCCCGAGGCCGTGCGCGACAAGCTATTCATCTGGCAGTCCAGTGCGCGGATCAGCTTTCTTGAGATCAAATCTTTTGCAACTGCGAAGGACGGGGCCTTGGGGGTAGTCTTCGCAGCATATTCTAAGCGTAAAGCCCTACTGGACAGCTCTGGTCAGCCGTTGAGCCTTTCGCCTTCCCGGCTGCGCCCTAGCTTCATCAGCGAACTGGTGGAGCGGGACGTACCCGTCCGCGAGATCCAGCTGATTTTGGGCCACAAACATATCGAGACTACCCTAGCCTACCTGGATCGTATGGACTTCAACCACATCGCACGCTCCAAACTGGATGTGGCGCTCAGGGAACTCCATGAGTCGGCAGCCGAGGCGTTTGATCAGGGCCCGAACAAGGATGCTGAGGCCAACCTGATCGACGTCGTGAATCTCGATGGGCCTCAGGTAGTTTTCAAAACGCCGCTGGCGAGCTGTCGTAATATTTTCAACCCGCCAGAGTTCATCAAAAAACTGAGTACCTATGTACCTGGTAGCCCATGTGCGCTGTACAACATGTGCCTAGGATGTGAGAACGTTTTGCTCACTGCGTCTAGTTTGCCGGAGCTGTTCGCGATGGAGCGGGACTACCTTAAGCTTATGGAGGTATCTCGGATCATGGACACACCCTATGGCCGCGTAGTGCGCGAAAACTTGGCTCTGTTGGATGGCATCCTCAACTCAAACTCTGATTTTACTCCTAAGGAATTGGCCGAAGGCCGTCGTCTTTCCGAGTTTGTAGATACAACTGTGCTGGTTGATGGGGTGGGGATGTGATGATGGAACAAACGAATTTCTCCACCCTGTTAACGTTTTCGAAGTTTCGCTTTAGCTTGTTTTTGCTACAGGGAGCGGCTATTGCTTCTGAAGAAGAGAGCGAGCAGCAGGAAGCCTTGGCTTTTCTGGCCTATCTCAATGCCTTGCAGGTATCTGAACTCTCTGAATTCCTGGACGGGGTCTGGGACTTCAATGCGGATTACCCAAATGCATCCCGTTATATTCGTGGATCCAAGCTTCGGATTGATTTTACGAAGTACCCCAACATTCCAGAGTTGGCGATCCTTGAGCTTAAAGCTGCGTTCATGATCATTCTCAAGGCGCTGAGTGGAGTTCCAGCGGAGGGTCAATCCGTCAGTGCAAACAAGAAACCGCCAAAGCCCAATTCGTTGATCACTGACTATGAGTGCGGGCTTCGGTTTTTGGATAAGGTTTATTCCGTCGCTGCTATTGAACTTGGAAAAGAGCACGTTGATCGTGAGCTGATCTCAATTCAATGTTTATCTGCGCATTTTTATGCAGCAGCTGCGGAGGATTTTGATTATGTATACGATGGGAACACTGAAAAGCTTTTCAAGCTACTAAAGTCAGGCTATCTGCAAGCGAACGTGTTCGGTGCAAACCTACCACTCGTGGACTTTACCAAGTTAAAGTGGAAAGTCCTTGGTGGTAAACATCGCCCTGCAAAGGATGCTGAAAAAAAGTCCCAAGTATTACCAAACACCGTCTTCGAAATTTCATCTCAAATGGCCTCGCTATCCATTGTCGACTTTTTGGATGCTATGGGTGAGAACGTAATTGATACTGCCAGCCTCAAACGCCGCAACGCAAAAGATTATTTTCCTGCGCAAATGAATGGGTTGAACCCGCTGAAATTTAACCTGTATGTCTATAATCGGCTGGTGAATAAGGGCTTCTCGAAGGAGGAAGCCTCTAGGTTATTGGACAGTGATGTCATGGGTTCAAGCAACCTGTTCTCGATGAATGCTAACTATGCGGTTAGGCAATATGCAAAAATCACCGGCTCGCCATTTAATGATGAATTCAGGTTGTATATGAATTTCGTCAACTATTCGTGCCTCTACATTATTGGCCAGTACACAGGGATGCGTCCGTCTGAATATGCAGAGCTGCTCGCTAGTTCTAGCCTTCGCCCTGATGGCCGCTACTGGGTGTTGGCAAGCAATGTGAGCAAGCACCAGGACAATCTTGTTGAGTTGTTTGATGATTTTTGGCTCGCCATCCCCATTGTTCGTGATGCTGTTCGGGTGTGTCAGTTAATCAGTAAATACAAGAACAACGACTATATCTTTTCGAATGTGGATACGGTCGCTTTTGGGGAGCAAGGGAAGCCATTTTCTGCCGGCGCAACCAAGCTCACACTGGAAAAATTTTTCGAGCGTATCTTGCCGCCGGAGACTTTTGAGGAGCTTGACTTCAACGCCTACATGATGCGCCATACCTTGGCTTATCAGCTTTATCGTGCCGACTTGGGTCTGCCGTTTATCTCTCACCAGCTTAAGCACTTCGGTGAGATCGTAGGTGTGGGGCATTCAGATCGCGGGTTTAGTAAGACCACCCTGCTCTATGGCGAGATTGCCGACCGAATATCCAAGGGTGGTGGTGCCCGGAAGACGAAAGGTAGGTCGCTTCGTCAGGATGCGGAAATTGAAAGCATTCAACAGCGCTTCGACCCTGACGGCAGCTACGCAGGCGTGAATGCTGAGGCCCATAGGGAAAGCCTCAGGAAGGTTTTCCGAGGTTACATGGCCTCTGGGCACACCAAGGACGATATTTTTGAGGCTATGCTCGACCAGCACATTGCGGTTATCAACGTGGGCTCTGGCTTCTGTTATGGTGGCGGCGCGGATGAGTTCGACAGTTCCCTACCTTGCATTGGCGGGCTTCGTTGTAACCCTAACCGTTGCCAGAATGCCATCGTCAGCAAGGCCAACGCGCCGGCTTGGCGAGACGTTTATTACCAGAACAAGGCGATGCTCGGCAATCCAGCGTATGCACACACACATGCGCAGAACAAAGCCGCGATGGAGGAAGCTTATGGCGTCCTTCAGTTGCTGGAAGAGGAGCTCTGAGATGTCTGATCCACGGGCATTCGATCAGAAGAATAAAGAAGATTTTGATCAGTACACAGAGTTGTTGGCCGAAGCGCTTCTTAATATCGCAGCGGACGACTCTATGAAGGCGACTGTTGCTGAGCTTAGCCGTATGACTGGTATGCATCGCAATACTATCCGCATGCGTGTTTGGCCTTTGGAGCGCCTTGAAATTATCAAGGAGAATCGCCGAATCGAATTTTTGCGCAAGAAGGTCTCAAACAAGAAGCCAGTTGATCCTCTTGTAGTGCTTACTGATAAGTTGGAAGCTGCTAGGGTCGAGGTTCTTCACTGGTTTACGGAGGCTAAAATAGCTGACGATGCTGCTCAGACTAATGAGCAGAAGTATCAAGATATGATTGGTTCAAGAGATACCTATAAAAGCCTTTTGGCTGATGCCAACAAGCGGCTCTTGGACTCTCAAAAAGAAATTGATAAACTCAAGCAAGTGATCAGTATCCTGGAAGCAGCCCAGGCGGAGAAAATTGCATGAAAAGCTATCTGGACTTACTGACTGATGTTCTTGAGAATGGTGCGGTCAAAGGTGACCGAACCGGCACCGGTACTATTAGTGTCTTTGGGAGGCAGTATCGACACGACCTGTCGAAAGGCTTTCCTTTGCTTACAACGAAGAAGTTGCACTTTAAAAGTATTGTTAATGAGCTTATTTGGTTTCTTGGCGGCGATACTAACGTTAAATGGCTCAATGAGAATGGCGTTAAGATTTGGAACGAGTGGGCCACCGAAGAAGGTGGCCTCGGGCCAGTCTACGGCAAGCAGTGGACTGCTTGGCCAACCAAGGATGGCGGGACGATCAATCAGATCGACTACGTCGTTAATGCCCTGAAGACCAACCCGAATAGTCGGCGAATCCTGTTCCATGGTTGGAACGTGGAATACCTGCCGGACGAGAAGGTGAGCCCTCAGGAAAATGCCCGTCAAGGCAAGATGGCGCTGCCTCCGTGCCACCTGCTTTATCAATTCTATGTCGTGGATAATAAGCTGTCAGCGCACCTGTTCATTCGGTCGTCAGATAGCTTCTTGGGGCTCCCATACAACACGGCATCCCTGGCGTGCCTGACGCACATGCTCGCCCAACAGTGCGACCTCGACGTTGGTGAGATCGTAATTTCGCTCAGCGATGTCCATATCTATTCCAACCACATGGAGCAAGTGAAGACTCAGATCGCACGTGCGCCACGTCAGTTGCCTGAGCTGAAGTTGCTTCGTAAGCCAGCATCCATCTACGACTACAAGTTCGAAGACTTCGAGGTGGTGGGCTACGATCCGCACCCGCATATCTCTGCACCTGTATCAGTCTGATCTTCAGCGACACCCAGTGAAATGACCGGCCTCATGGCCGGTTTTTTTACGCCCGCTCGATGAGATATCCCCGGTGCTCGATGCCTGGAGGCTGATCCCGGATCAACTCTGATGGAGAGCCTCGCCGACCTACGGTTCCTCAATATGGCTGGCTGTAAAGCCTGACTTTTGTGGTGGCGAGTGAAGTCCATTCGGAGGTTGCCGTATGATCGCAGTAACTACAGCCGCAACCTCTCCCGAGGATAATGCCTTGAAGCTCCTCACAGGACTCTGGAACCTTATCAATCCCGACCGCCGTTCGGAGTCGGAGAAAACGCGAGAGCGTGACTTCATCGCTGCTGCGAACAGCCTCAAAACCCTCAAGGTGACGCCCGAAGGCGGCATGTCCATCGACCCTCAAGAGTTTCGCGAACAGATAATCACAGCACGCGAAGAGCTGAAACATCTGGTTCACAAGCCAGGAGCTCCTAACGCGCCGTTGAAGGTAATCACCGACTTCGAGGTGGCACAGGAGTCGGATCCGTTTGTAGAGCCTCGACAGGGCGTCCTGGACTGTATTGAGGTGGTTGCCTGGCGTCGGTTACCCAGCGGTGCAGCTGTACGCTACACGTGCCTGAAGTGCGTGAGCACAAGTCGATTCGTTGTCGCGGCAACTAGCCTGTTCTCTGGGGGGACTGAAAGTCTTCCGCCTTGGGTTGACGGCAATATAAACAGGCAAGTCGCTAGCGCCTTCCAGAACACAGAGTTCCACTGGTACGCGACTGTGGGTGAGGCGATGGATGCCTGGGACGCAGCGCTTTGATGTCCCTACAAAACAGAAAGGCTCGTCCGGTTCCGCTTGAGCAGTACGAAGATTACGGTGACATCCCGCCAGAGGGAATGGATCTAGAAGAGGTGGAACTCATCTGGTGGACAGTCGCGCCTAGGCTGAGCAAAAAGGAACTACGAAAACGGCTGAAAATCGTCGCTGACGGCTATCGTGATGCCGGTCGCTTCCGGTACGCGGCAGTTTCAGATGCTCAAGGGCGCGGTCGTTACCCTCGGGGCGTCATCAACGTTCTTAAGCAGGTGCTGAAGCCACGTGGGTTGATGCCTCTGGACACGGCTGATGATGTCCTTTATGTCCAGGTTGAGATCTGGCATCTGTGCATCTCAAAAGCACTTGAATGGTGCCCCCCGAATGCACTTCCTAGAAAGCTTCGCGGTATAAAGGTTGAGGCTGATCTGGGGTTGTAAGCGGCGTAGTTCGGCTCACTGGCAATAAGGCCCCCACGTAGGTGGGTTTTCGACGATATCGATTGAGGTGCTGAGCTCGTACTGCATGTGTTCGAAGACTCTATCGAGACTTGGATGCGCTTTAGACTTTCGCAATGCGCTCACTAGCTCCAGCAGCTCCCGTCCCTGGGCCACCGGCATCTGAATGTCGCAATACACAGTGTCATCGTCGTCTTGTGCCATGCCTGTAGCCCCCTCAATCTATTACAGGTTTGTTTCTCACGGCTCTATGCTGCTCCAGGTGCCGCATCTCTGCTTCCCACCTAGCCAGGAATTTATCCCAGTCCGTGGCGTAAGGCCCTTCGACCACCCGTGTCGAACCGATGCTCGCCTGCTGGAAACGCTCCCTCCATGGCTGAGGAATGGTTATTTCCAAGACGATATCGATGCCGCAGTTGTGATGCTGCACCGGGACAGAGGCACGAACTTCATTGAGTTCGAGTGACTCACCCATTGTAGGCGTGCCGCTTCGCTGCTGGTCGTCGAGGTCATCAAGGATGGCTAAGGCGTCAGCTGCCTCGGGGTCACCTGGAAGGAATCTGGCAATCTCCCATAGCGCTCTCCGCCTAGTGCGCTCAAGCTTTCGGAGTTCATCGTGGGTCATTTCAGTCTCTTTCAGGTCGGTTGAAGCTGGGCTGCGGTAGTGGCGTGCCGCCGCTGGCGGAGGGCTGTCGTGAACCGAACCGTGGCAAGCCACGTTTCGGCCCTACGGGCTTTCATCCTCACGCCTTCAGCCGTGCCGGCTTGCGCGCTCCGCTCGCACCCACTACTGGCGCTGCAGATGGGGTGGAGGGCAAACCAACGCGTCCTTGAAGCACATACAAGGGGCACCTATGCGCCACATGCTGCATTATTTATGGAGTTTACTGAATCGCTCAATGACGACACTTGGCGCAGTAGCAGGCCACGCTTCGAGATTCCCAGTTTTACGTATGAAATTCACGGCGCAACTCAAGAAGAACAGGACAGGAAGCATCGCAACGAGCAAAGCCAAGTCGTGTATATGTCCGAATGCTTCGGGAATATTATCGGCTTTAGCGGCCATCGGCATGATGGCTACAGCCCAGGTGAGAATATAAGTAAGTGCATAAGCGAGGATTGCACCGAAGGCCATCATTCCCGGCACAGTGAAGCGGAGTTTTGTTACGGACTTGATACTGCCGCCAGCTGGCTTAATCGCGTAAATTATCCCTTTGTTCTTCACTTTATCCTTTGACTTTTTGAAGATGCCATAAAACTCCCAGTGCCGTCCTTTCTCAATCTCCTCGAAAAGGGAAATAGGGACGATTATGTTAGGAATTACGACGCCGTCAATCTTCATAATAACTTCAATATCGTCACTGTTTTGCTTGAAGACACGAATATCTTCAAGGTTCCCAGACATTTTTAGACAATCTACAAACATATTTTCTAAATCTCCTATTAGAAAAATTACTCCGTGCATTACTGCAGGCAACATGAATGCGCAGGGCACTCAGAGTCGCCTAAATCACATCGGGCTTTTGCTGTCGGTGCTGAAACACTCAGGAAACACAGCTCCGAGTCTTAGTTCATCCAACTCGCCTATCGCTTCCGCTCCTTAGTCTTCGATGTGAACAGAGGCGTCGTTCTGTCTCCGCGCCCACAAACACTAAAGCCCTCCTGTGCTCCACCCCCATCAGGCAAACCCGACCTAGCAGTGCCCGAGCAGAGACATGCAATTTGGTTGTGCGCCACGATAATATCAGTATGCTCTGTTTATCGGAATGCACATCGCATGGCTCTATCCTCGCTTTTGAGGATCCGACTCATGCATCTGAAAGAAGCGCTGGCAGGGGCATTGCGCGGAGCTCGAGCCCACCAGGGGCTGAACTACGACGAACTGGCAGGGGCAACCCATAGGACGTATGTCGGTATGCTAGAGCAGGCACGAGCGAATCCGACGCTGGAGAAGCTCGATGAAATCGCTGACCACCTCGGTCTCGATCTGCTGACCATGGTCACCCTAGCCATAGCGGCCCAAGGTGAGGAACTCCCTTCGGAGGTTTTGCAACGTACTGCCTTGCAAATCAGGGAATTCGAGATGTCCGGAGGGTGGCAGTTGGTAGAGGAGCAATTCAGTGATGGAAAGCTCATCAAGCGCTCCCAGGGTAAGCCTAAGCAGCCGCTTAATGCGGATTACATTCGAGCCTTGAAAGCGCAAGGTTTCGACAGGAAAACAATCGCTGAAAAGCTCGGCATTGCCAGAAGCACAGTCCAAAAATATTGGAATACATAAGTCTGCAGAACATCAGCGATCCCTTCTCGAGGCTGCGGTGTATTCTTAGGCGAGGGTAGACACTGGGCAGGCATCTAGTTGATGAAGCACGTCAGGCTGATCCGTCACGCAGAAAGTGCCGCAAACGCTGGTGAAGCTAGTCTGGATCACGCGACCACTCCTCTAACGCCGAAGGGAGATGAACAAGCGCACCTTGTGGCACGTTCCTTCACCTACGTCAGTCCCTGAGGAACCTCAAGTGGAGGTAAATCGACGCGTAGCAGGCAGAGCTTATCCGTCCGGGCATCACGCCTCGCGTGATTAGTCGCCAGGTTGACCTTGCTCCATCTCTCCAATCCAGCTGTACGTACCGTTTAGCCAAACGAACACACTGTTGAGTACCTCACGCAAGTGGCGGATATTGATGTGGGTAACATCCGGGAGGTGGTCTTTACCACTGTTGGTCGTCGCGTACCGAAATGCCATCGAGTCTGGGTCAACGTCGTCCAACTGACGAATGAACTCGTGAACAGCAGTAGCGTTGGCGTCTGAGCGCTCTAGACCCAAGTCCTTGAGCAGATGACGCAATTCCGACCACAGAGGCATCAACGGATGCTTGTCGTAGTTCTTGGGCTCTTTGCCTGTCAGAGCGCGAGCACTCTTTAGCATCAGCTTGAACTGCAGCTCCAGGGAGTGGCGGTATAGAAAGAGCAAAGGGTAAATGCCGCTATCCAAAGGCACCTGACGATTTGCCATAGCCTCTACGAGACCGTCAGCGGCATCTTTGTATGCAAAAGCATAGAGGTCGGCGCGAAAGTGAGACCAGTTCAGCATCGCGTTGTACTGCCAATCCTCACCCTGGATAAACAGCTTCTGGCCGGAGAAGTCTGCCGGCCACTGGATGTCCTCTAGCTGCGGGTCGAGCATCGGTAGCGATTCGTCATCCATATCATCTCCTCACGTTGGCCAGTCCATGGTTTAGAACTTTACGAATCCGCGTTGGCTACCGGCAACCAATAAATTGCTTTTGCCTACCGATACGCAGCAATCCTGCCGAGGGCCCGCTCGAGCGTCCAATCGCGGCTTCGTCCTGCTCACGACCTAACTGTCGTCGAAACCGGTGTAGTCTGGGAGGCAGCTGAATCCAAGTGATTGGAGATGCCGCTGGTCGGGTTTTATCTGGGAGTTTACTTCATACCGTTGTCATAATGCCCCGCCATGAGTGCTCGCGGCTAAAGCCTGCATAAAGACATGAGGATGACGTCGTGACCTACGAACCTACTCAGAAGGGCAATCCCCATCGCCTTACTGTCAAGCAGCACACATTCCCCAAAACAAGCATTGCCCGTTTCGCTGGGCAGAAAGGCAACGTTGAGCTGTTCCTCAAATCCCTAGACAGGGTCATCCAGGCGAAGCCGTCTAATGAGATTTTCTGTGCTGAAAGGGCTTGGGATCAGCAGGCGGAATCGGGTTTCATGAAAAAGGTCGAAGACGACTTTCAGGCTCTTGCTGGTCGGATTCTTGATGATGACCTAGTGTCGTTCAAAGAGGCCGACTTAACAGTCATCAATGAGTTCTATTGTCTGTGGAATATTCGCGCAATTCACAAGCAGGACAGGGTTGAGGATCAGTCCATTTACATGGAGAATTTTCTCGGACTGTCACGTGTGTACACCAAGGATGAGCAAGAGCAGCTGGAAAAAGAAGGCATCAGCACCATCCAAGGCGACTTCAAGATAGCCGGCAGATTCTTGGCTAGTCCGAGTATCAGGCTGCATGTAGCCCAAGCAGCGAAGGCTATGGGAGACTCAAACTGGAATATCCTGCGTGCCATGGAGGGGGAGTTCATCGTGCCGGACAATGCTAAGCGTATGTCAATGTTGCCCCTCAGTCCTACGGCATGCCTGTGGTACGGGCCTACTAAGCCTGTTGCCGCCGTTGAGCTGCTGTCCATTGGGGAGGTGGCGTGGATCAACGAAGCTGCTATTGAAGCCAGTACAGACTATTTCTTTGCTCGTGATCTTTCCCGGTGCCCTGTTGGTGCTGCATTCGGATAGGTTAGCCACGGCGGGATCGCATACAGACGCAAGGCACATCGATATTCCTGCTTCGGATTGCCCCCTGAGCGAGTTTCAGGACGTACTGAGCCGCGCCGGAGTGTCGTTTCATGATTGGTATTCCAGACGCTTCCAGCGCGACCACAGGATGTTTTCCGTTTTGAGCAAATACTTCGATCATTTGACCCAGCAGCTCCACAGCAAGATTCAGCAAGCAAAGGTCTACATCACCAAACACAACCCCACGACCGGCGCCTTGGCTGAAGCGGTGCTGCGAGAATTCCTCCAGGAGCACCTACCTCGCGGGGTAAGTGTTGAGGAGGGCTTCATCATCAGCCCCGATGGTTGGCTGTCAAAGCAGTGCGACATCATCATTTACGATTCGCACCGATTCGCGCCTTTTTACCGAGCGGGCCAGTTGGTCGTCGTCCCCACTGAGGCCGTGCTTGCGGTGATCGAGGTGAAAACCTCAATCAACAAGAAAGGGTTTAACGATGTGATCAGATATTTCCAATCATTCGAGGCTTTCAGCTGGAAGTTTCGCACCTACCTTTTCATGTTCAACGCGCCTACATTGGGTAGGATCAACGCATGGTTCCATTCCTATCCGCATCCAGGACATCACAAAGAATTCGACCATGACACTTATCAGGTGTTGCCGGATGAAATCATCGGTCTTGACTCCTCGTACCAACTGAGGAAGGAATACGTCATTCACGATAGGGACGGCGCAGGGTACATGTCGTATTTCTACCTGGATCAGCAAGGAACTGCGATCAGCGCTCTAGAGCTATTTTTCCTGTCGGTCAACGGTGTCGTTGAAGCCCATCTTCAAGCGCACACATCGAAGAAGCTGACGCCGAGAGAGCAGTATCATCCTCACCGGGCTTTGACCAGTATCTCAGCCATCGACCTGTTTCCGATGTGACCAAGCCGAGCGTAAATACCCTCAGCCTAAGCCACGTAGCAGGCGCTAATCTTGTGGCTAACCATCTACGTGCCACAGTCGCCCAACGGTGCTTGTCGGCAACCCCAGCTTCCGGGAAACCTCCATTTGGGTAAGCCCCGCCGCTCTCAGCTCGCGAATCGCCTTGAGCTTTTCTTCCGCAGTAATCTTTCTGGGTGGAGTGAGCTTTTGAGGTTCGTCAGGAAGCACCTCGTCTAAAACCCCCAGCTTTTCCAATTCTGCGAGCGTGTCCTTCAAGGCCGCGCGTGCAGTCTTGCCATCATGGGCGGCAGCCACAAGCGTGAGAAACGACAGTGGTGTTACACCCAGTGCCTGAGCTAGATCGGCGCTAAGGTCGACGCTGGCTGACACCGTCGATGCCTCCAAGCGGCTGATGTGACCCTGATCGGTTTGGGTTTGGAGGTCTGCTTGCGATAAGCCCCGCCTAATTCTTAGCCACTGCAACGTTGCTGCGTATGCCTTGCGCAAAGACATCCAGGCAGTCCTCTTCAAAAAGAAGACGGTATGCCGGGTTTGATCGTTCCCACTCAAATGTATATAGTCATTGTCGTGGGAATTCTCGATTTGCCATGGGGGGGCTACCCCCCGTGACTCGCTCTGAATTCTTCTCATCGCCATGAGGATCATCAATTTATGGGAAATTATCCTGAGCACGAACTGCTGCAGGATGGCCAGGCTTCCTCAGCTGGCACGTCGCTGTCGCCTGCCGAGATAGAGGCATTAGTGGCTGAGCGCTTTCCCCGCAAGGCGTACTGCACAGTCGAAGATTGGCTCATCCTCCACGTGGACGAACCTGCTGAGTCGCTTGCCCGAGTTCGTGCAACAGGCCTTGAGCCGATGTTCATGTACTCGCATTGCGTCATCTACGACGGGCACGGACGGTTCCCACCTGGAGGGTGGGTGCGCTCGACCCTATGCAAATCATTCGATGGTGTTTGCCTGTTCGAGACGCGAAACACGATCTATGTGCTGGTGGGTCAGGGACGCGAGATGAAGGCCTCGCTGAAGACAATATTCGGCTTATGTTAATTGCAGGTGCGCTGAGCGGGCCTGCTTCAAACGAGATACATGATGTTCAGGATTAGCATGCAAGACCAGGCTGGCCCGGTGGGAATGTTTGGGGACGGTCTCGCTCATTTTCACGCCGTGTCACGATCTCTCGCAACGCATTGGTATCACGTCAGTCTCAAGCGCCGGCACGATGAAAGATTCATGGCTTATGAGGAGATGGTCAGCGATGAGCCTCGCCTCGTGGAGCTACTGATCTCCCAAGACGAAAGCATGGTCATTAAGGAAGTCCAGGTCGTCACCCCAGCCTGGATGAACAAAGGTTCGAGCTGGAAAATGGAAAAGCTGACCTCCTTGTCCATGGGGTTCAATCAGGTGGAAGTGCCGATCTGCGTTCTGCAGGTCGAGAGTGGTGATGTGTACGTCAATACTCACCAGCGTGACCTCGATATTGACTCCCTCGTTGGGTTGAAGGAGCTGTATCGCCGCAGTGTTGCAACCACCCAAGAACCTTCCGTATTTGGGACTGTGTAACCATGTCAGAGATCAACACCGTCGCGGTCGATTTGCACGTGAAGCGCTACTCAGACTTTGACCTTCTTCGCATTGCTAGGGCTGTGAACCAAGACTACGAAGGCCTGATCACCGCTTATCTCGTGAACGTACATATCCACTCGTGCAGTGCAGTCGGCGTCGTCTTTGGTCACCTTTGCCCTGGGCCACATCAGCGACTTGCGGATGGCCGTCTGATCCGGACGTCGGATATTCAATCTGTGAAGAAGGAAGGTAGGTTCTGGGTACTCACCACTGTCAACTCCAAGTACGTCATTGCGACGTTCAGGCGTGATGTTGGACGGCGTAGCCTGCGAGAGTTCATGCGTATTGCGGGCGACAGATATATGCCAACGCCTGATCGCCTCCAGTAGCATCTTGATCCTTGTTTTGGGCTTGCCCCGCCTTCGGGGAAGGGTGTCGTGAACCAAGCCCTGGACGAGCCGGATTTTGGCCCTGGCGGGCTTTCACCCTCAGGCCTCTCGCCCATCTAAAGCTGGCGCGCTCGGCTTGCGATCTTCATTGCTAAGCTCATCCGGCGGCTTTCAACCACTGATGAGTCCGGACACTATGGATCAGCACACCGAGTCCCTGCCTGAGATCGACATTGAGGAGTTTCGAGAGCGCTACTCGCATATGTAGACCCAGCAGTTGACGAGATTTATTGCGATCATGGGTGGAGGAACCTCCTAATTGCTCTCTGCGATATTCTTCAGGTCTACCTGAGGCGACATCCAGAGGTCACCCCTTTAACCGTCGCGCAGATCAAATCCAAATTTGGAGAGCTGCATTTTTTCTATGACGGGGGCGATGCCTACTGCAGGGGCGCAGTAGACGTAGCGATCCAACTTTCGACGAAAACCTGCTCATACTGCGGAGCGCCTGGAAAGCAGCTCGGCGGTGCATGGGTAAGCACACTGTGCGCGACTCATGACGGCAGCGGTGGCTCGAAGACTGCAGGCTGACTGGCTTGCGTCCCAATCATATATAAGTGCCTTAACTGGATGCCACGCTCCAGGGAGGGCAGACACTCCAGCCCAAGTCGGGAGCTCCGCGCACTGATTGCTCTGGCTGGTCGGCTGCACCGGTTGAGTATGTGGAATATTTATATTCAGGCGACATTTGTGTCGGTTTTGCGACCATATAAAATGCTCGCCCTTGAATCCGTTTTTCAAAATCGGAGATGTATATTTTGAACTCAAAAGAAAAGCAGCGTTGCCTGTGCCTACCTGTTTTTCACTTTGGAAATCAGGCTGGTTTGCTGGTCGCTTTTTTCATTTGATCCTTTCGATCTGATAGCTTTTTTAGCTCACTCCCAAGCAGATACCATCGCTTAGGGGTGCCCCTCCGCACCTTGTAACCTGCTCGTCAATTTGGGGCCGCAGGCCCCGGCTCGTTTTTGCCAACAAAGCCGAGTTTTTAAGCTTACTTTTTTGTGGTCTGTACGAGATCTGTTGTGATCAGAGATCAAAAAAGTCCAGCGAATCAGCAAGAGGCATAGCTCCGTCTAACCCGCCCAAGCTCCATCGGGATTCCCTCGGCTCACGGATGCAAACATGCCGGCGATAATCCTAGCGTCGAGCAACGCGTGGTGAGGCAGCTCTTCACCCTCGCTAGTCGGAGAAAGGGTCGTTGCGTCAGTAGGGAAATTACGAACGATTCTGGGCCATCGTCCGCCCTCATATACCAGGTCGCAAAAAAGCTCCCAATCGTACTGAGGGGCATCAGTGACGATCTCGACCTCCTTTTTGAACGACGTCAGAAACCTGAGCAGCGACATCCTGGCTTCAACAATGGGCAATGCGTAGCTCCCACCCCACAGCTGCGGAAGCACGATTTCCTTTACGAAATCACTGCAGTCTTCTTCTTTCCAAGCATCGAGCAATTCCACGTAGAATTCGCGCCCATCCTCAGCCACCAGTGCGAGTGATATCAGCTTCGCAGCCGCTGAGAGCTTGGTAAACTCACAATCAAGAAAGACCCTCACCTTGTTAGAACTCCGTAATGACTAGGGCTCGCTTGGATATGGCGCAGGAGGGGCAGCTATGGGAAATGGCCCTCGAGCATCTTGGCTCAGACGGACTCCTCCAAGCGGTCATAGAAATGTGGAGCCGCGCCGCCCCTCCACCCAGACCATTGGTTGAACACCTGTCCACCAATGAGGTGAGTCAGGAAGTCTTGAGCATACTGAAAATTGCCCAGCAGCGGGTAGGTGCCATCGTGCCAGGTCGAACGCCTGATGCAGGCACAGTCACGCTGTACGCTCGTCACGCTAGCAACTTAGTTGATGGGCTCATTACACTGCTGCCAAAGGTGAAGCTTTCGCAAGCCTTGAGAGGCTCTTGTCTTGAAATCGAACTGGGGATTTGACGTCCGCACAGGCTCCACGAATACCAGTCAGCAACAATCCTATTAAAACTTGCCCAGCGAAATGCGTCCTTTTGAGATGTTCTATGAGCTCTGATTTAACTGAAGAAGAAATGCGTCATGCCCTTTTCGGCACACCTCAGCCAGAGGAGCAAGTTTCTACGCCGCTAGTGCCGGAGCCCGTGGAAGAAGTTGTGCTCGCCAAACCGCTGGTCGCTCCAGCAGCGAAGAAGAAAGTGGCAAAAGCATTTACGCCTAGGCTGAAGGTCACGCTTCGGGTTGGAAACGAATTCGAGGGGAAGATGCATGAGTTTATCCACGAGGCCGACACGTTGAGCTCGTTGCTTGCTGAGCAGGAGGCTGTGAAGGCTGCTAGGAAAAAGTACAAGTATGTGGAAGTGGTATCGGTTAAATCGATGTAGACGCGCCAACTAATCTGGTTGGGCGAAGGGGCGACCCCTGCCTGGATCATTGATCAACCAGCTTGCCTGGCCGAAGGGGCCTTCAGATCGCTCGCGTGTAGCTGCTCTTGATGCCATTGGCGCTGATGCTATAGGATCAGAACAGGAGATGGCATTCCTCCTTTAACCGCCTTAGAGCTGATGATGCCTACGTGAACCCTGGACAGGGTGCGTAGGTGTGTCTCCCTGTCCTCCAATTAAGGACAGGCTATGATCTTATTCTTCGAGTTTCCCTTTTCCTTCAGCGCGAGCTGCTTGCCAGTTAGTCCACTCAGATCTGATGAGGAGGACTCTGCGTGCTGAAGTCATTATTCGTCATTGCCGTTGGCGCTTCACTTGGAGCCTGGTTGCGCTGGCTGTTGGGCATGAAGCTGAATGCTCTTTTCCCGACGATCCCGCCAGGTACTGTGGTCGCGAACATGGTTGGGGGCTACATCATCGGCCTGGCCATCGCCTTCTTGGCCGCTTCTCCCACCCTCAGTCCAGAGTGGCGTCTCCTTATCATCACGGGTTTCTGTGGTGGGCTTACCACCTTCTCTACATTTTCAGCCGAAACGGTTGCCTTGATTCAGGAGGGTAGACTGGTTTGGGCGCTCGGCTCAATTTCGTTGCATGTCTTAGGCTCGTTAGCGATGACCGCTGCCGGGCTTCTGTCCTACCAAATGATTGGTACTCGCTGAGGAGATAGAAATGAAAGGCTATATGGTCGTTTTCTTCACCCAACAAAACCGTCGTTATCAGGGAAAGATGCTAGGCGAATGGATCGTCGACGTGGCTAAAGAAATGGGGTTGCGAGGCGCCACGCTCTGCACCGGAATCGAAGGGTTTGGGCACACAGGAAAACTGCATTCATCGCACTTTTTTGAGCTGGCGGATCAACCCACGGAGATTCGCTTGGCCATCACGGAAGATGAGGCAGAACGATTGTTCAAACGATTGGACTCTGAGGAAATATCGGTATTTTTCACGAAGACGCCAGTCGAGATGGGCACCCTTGGAAAAACGCCCTCCAGCTCAACACCCTCCACAACTTCGGAGCTATGAACATGAGCTACGCGGACATCCCAGCTGGCAACGCCATCCCCGATGACTTTTTCACCGTTATCGAGATTCCTGCAAACCACTCGCCGATCAAGTACGAGGTGGACAAGTCGAGCGGACAAATTTTCGTTGACCGCTTCCTCAGTACACCGATGTTCTATCCGGCCAACTACGGGTTTATCCCGAACACGCTGAGCGACGATGGCGATCCGCTGGACGTCCTGGTGGTTTGTCCATATCCCGTCTCACCTGGAGTTGTCATCCGCAGTCGCCCGGTTGGTGTGATGTACATGACTGACGAAGCCGGAGCCGATGCCAAGGTGATCGCAGTGCCTCATGAAAAACTCAGCTCCATGTACATCGACGTAAAGGAGTGCTCAGACCTCCCTGCGTTACTCCTCGCCCAGATCCAGCACTTCTTCGAAAACTACAAAGCATTGGAACCGGGTAAGTGGGTGAAGATGGGCCGCTGGGGCAGCGCCGATGAAGCGCGGGAAGAGATTCGCAAGTCGGTAGCTGCGTATATCCCCAAATAGGCTTACTCCAGATTCAAATGCCACTGTCATAGGATCGCGCTGAGGTGCGTGCATTTATGCTGGGCCTAAGTTGCTCCAATCATCAAATATCCGAGGAGCCACACGCCTGTAAAGAAGGATCGATGCTCGCTCGCCTAGTGAGGCTATGTGCTTGGAGCGCGCTCCTACGTTTCATGAGCGAGCCCGTGCCTGGGAACACACTGAAGGCTGATTAAGGCTCGGTGTAAATCGTTACAGGCTATGTGCCCTGCCGCGCTGGTAAACCTCGGATGTTAAAATAATCGCTTTGGATCAAAGCGCAAGGACACTGATGACTCATAGTAGAGCTCCCGCAGAAACCCCTAGAGCAGCCGCGATTCTGGCTCGCTTCCTATCGTCGGAATCCGCTGGCGGTCTTGTACTGATGGGCGCAGCACTCGCGGCCCTAATCGTGGCGAACTCGCCTCTCTCGCAAGGTTATTTTGCCGCCTTGCACAGTGTCTGGTTGGGCATGTCTGTGGAGCATTGGGTCAATGATGGCCTCATGGCCATCTTCTTCCTGATGGTCGGCCTAGAGATCAAAAGAGAGGTTCTGGCAGGTGGGCTTTCTACTTGGGGCCAGCGCGCCCTGCCGGGGTTTGGTGCTTTAGGTGGCATGGTTGTGCCTGCGCTGATCTACATCGCAATCAACTGGGGTAATTCTGAGACTTTGAAGGGGTGGGCTATCCCAGCCGCTACCGACATCGCATTCGCCTTGGGCGTCTTGTCGTTGCTGGGGAGGCGAGTCCCTACGTCGCTGAAGGTCTTCCTCGCCGCCTTGGCGATCATTGACGACCTGGGTGCTGTAGTCATCATTGCCTTTTTCTACACCTCTGGTCTTTCCATGCCGATGTTGCTGGCATCGCTTGCAACCTTGGCCATTCTGATCGCAATGAATCGATTGGGCGTCAGACGATTGTTCCCGTATCTGCTGGTAGGTGGTGTGCTGTGGTTCTTCGTGCTGCAATCGGGAGTGCACGCCACCCTTGCGGGTGTCGCTGTAGCGCTGTGCGTTCCAATGGGTAAGCCTGAAGAGGAAGCCCGGTCTCCACTGCTGTTCCTAGAAGAAAAGCTGCATATGTGGGTAGCGTTCGCTGTGGTGCCGATTTTTGGCTTCGCCAATGCGGGTGTTTCATTGGCCGGTATTTCGATGGAAAACCTAGTCGATCCGGTTCCGCTGGGTGTTGCGCTCGGCTTGTTGGTGGGCAAGCAGATTGGCATCTTCCTATTGGCTGCTCTGGCCATTCGTATGGGCTTGGCCAAACTGCCGGAAGGCAGCAATTGGGCACAGCTTTACGGCGTTGCGCTCTTGTGTGGCATCGGCTTCACCATGAGCCTGTTCATCGGAAACCTGGCGTTTGCTGGATCAGCTCACCTGATCGATGAGGTAAAAGTCGGCGTGTTGATTGGTTCGACCCTGGCTGCAATCGGTGGAGTCCTGATTTTGCGACGCAGCGCTGCGCCCGCCATTGTCGCCGCCACGGTTTCTAAATAAGCGTAAGCGAGCCGGCCACGGAGTTTCTCCCTGACAGAAATCCTGTGGCCGGAACATCGTCTCGCGAAGCGAGGTCATCGTGCTTTACGCCACAAGTTGCTGAAATATCCCCTCAAAGGCTGATTGGCGGCATCAACTCGGACGCGACTTTTTTCAGCATGAACGTTTCGCGCTGAATTGACTGCCCCATCGATAACTCCTGACGCTGCATCACGGCTTCGTTGTGCGATATTGCCTCATACAGGTTGATCCAGACGGGCCGCATTCCATTAGCGATTTCGTGGTTTTCCATTCTTACGGGCTCTAGCTGGGGCGCTACTTCGCATTGATAAAAATGCGAGGTCATGTGCATCAGATCGTACTGCGGCTTCCAGTAGGGCCGGTACTCCTCGATGTAACCGTAGTGCTGGAGCACCTGTATTTCACGGGCACCAGTCTCTTCCTCAAGCTCACGCTTCAAGCCTGTGACAATGTCCTCGTCACCATCAAGGCCGCCTCCAGGAAAGCTGAAGTCGTTATAGCGCTCGGTGAACAGCAACAGGATCTGTTCATTCCGCATCACGATGCCGCGTGCTGCATGTCGACGGAATACTCTGCCCTGTTTGGATTTCAGATCGGGGTGAACAATTTCAGTTATGAGTTGCATGTGGTCTCGTTACGGCAAGATCAGTTAGTCATCGTCCTGGGTGGCCACGGTATTTCCGCAGCTCTGGAAATACTGTGGCCAGTGGAACCGGCTCAGCGAAGCAGCAATACGGGTAAAGTGGATGTTCGCAGCATCGTCGTGGTCGTGCTGCCCACCAGAAACTGCCTGATGCGTGAGTGCCCGTACGCCCCCATAACCAGGAGGTCAATGCCGTGCTCTGCCTGATATGCATGAAGTGCCGACTCCACTTCGCCTGGGCGGATCTCGACATGCACTAGCAGGCCAGAAGAGGAAAGTGTGATTCGTGCTTTCTCCAACTCATTCTGGTTTTCTTCAGAGTCCGTACCAACCATGACGATATGAATCGGCAGGCCTTCGCACAGCGGGCTTGAAGCAAGCATCTGCACGGTCTTGTGGCCTGTAGCGCTACCGTCGAATGCCACCATGATCGTTTCAGGTTTCCTGAAATGGCTGGTTGTAATCAGGATGGGGCGGTGGATAGTTCGGACTACCGCTTCAATCTGGCTGCCAAGACTTTGGGCACTGCGCGTGCTGTCCTCTCCGACTCTTCCGATCACCAGTAATCGAATATCGTTTTGGAGATCGCTCAGGCTCTCGACTAGATGTCCATGGCGCTGCTTCAGATCAGGTGACATGGCGCCAGAGATGATTGTTCGCTCGCGAGCTTTTTCAAGCATGTGCTGACCATGCTCCAAGGCCAGTTTCGCACGCTGCGCATCCAGCGTGGCCAACTCTTCCAGTAGATGTTCTCTGCTACCGAGACCGATATTGCCGCTGAGGTCAGCGGATGCAGGATATTTCTCCTTATCCAGCACATGAAGCAAGGTCAGGGGGGCGCTGAGTCGCTGCGAGGCCCATGCTGCGTAATCGCAGACCGCCAATGAGGATTGTGAGTTATCAATGCATGCCATTACGTGGGTCATTGTCGTTCTCCTTAGTGGCTCATGAGCTTGTCGATGGCACCGGGTTTGTCATGCACGCCGAAGCGGTCAACGATTGTTGCGCTGGCTTCATTGAGACCGAGCACTTCAACCTCCGCGCCTTCACGGCGGAACTTGATCACGACCTTATCCAGTGCTGCGACGGCGGTGATATCCCAGAAATGCGCCTGTGTGAGATCGATGGTGACTTTGTTGAGAGCTTCCTTGAAGTCAAAAACTTCAGTGAACTTGTCCGCAGAGCTAAAGAACACTTGGCCCACGACGTGGTAAGTCCGATGCGATTCCGTCTCTTCCAGAGTGCTCTTGATATCTAGGTAGTGCCCAACTTTATTGGCAAAGAACAGCGAAGCCAGCAACACACCTACCAGTACGCCATAGGCTAGGTTGTGAGTGGCTACGACGACCACGACGGTCGCCACCATCACGAGGTTGGTCGACAGCGGATGCTCTTTCAGATTACGCAAAGAATCCCAGCTAAAGGTGCCGATGGACACCATGATCATCACAGCCACGAGTGCCGCCATAGGGATTTTGGAGAGCCATTCGCCAAGAAATACCACCATCAGCAGCAGGAAAACGCCGGCACACAATGTCGAGAGACGGGTGCGGCCACCAGATTTCACGTTGATGATCGACTGGCCGATCATGGCGCAACCTGCCATGCCGCCAAGCATGCCGGCAGCGATGTTGGCCACACCCTGGCCTTTGCACTCGCGGTTTTTATTGCTGGTGGTATCGGTCAGATCGTCGACGATGGTCGCGGTCATCATTGACTCGAGTAGACCCACTACGGCCAAGGCAGCCGAGTACGGGAAAATGATCCGCAGGGTTTCAAAATTCAGCGGAACTTCAGGCCAGAGGAAGATCGGGAGCGTGTCAGGCAGTTGGCCCATGTCGCCTACAGTGCGGATATCCAAGCCGAGGTAAATGGCGATGGCAGTCAGTGTGAGGATGCACACCAACGGTGACGGAATCAGCTTGCCGATCTTCGGTACGTATGGGAACAGGTAGATGATCCCAAGGCCCACTGCCGTCATGGCATAGACGTGCCAGGTGACATTCGTAAGTTCCGGCAACTGCGCCATGAAAATCAGGATCGCCAATGCGTTTACGAAACCGGTGACTACCGAGCGTGAAACAAAGCGCATCAGTGATCCCAGCTTCAGGTAGCCAGCGAGGATTTGGAGTACCCCACAGAGCAATGTGGCTGCAAGCAGATACTGAAGTCCGTGCTCTTTAACCAAAGTGACCATGAGCAGTGCCATGGCGCCGGTGGCAGCCGAGATCATGCCGGGACGACCACCGACAAAGGCGATAACAGTACAGATACAGAAGGAGGCGTAAAGCCCGACCTTTGGGTCAACGCCGGCGATGATGGAAAAGGCGATGGCTTCCGGGATCAGCGCGAGTGCGACCACCAGCCCCGCAAGCACGTCGCCACGGACATTGGAAAACCACGTTTGTCTAAGTTTTTGCAGCATATAAATATCCAAGGCAAAGCATCGCGCACGCCAAAGGAATGGCGAGCGAACCGATGCAAATTCAAATTTTGAGGATTTTTTGCTGTGTGCTTAAGGTGTAGAACCAGGCGTACAGCAGTGCGCACCCGCGAGCGAGGCTAGCGGAAGCAGGGTGTTGCGAGGGGGCGTAGCGCTAAGGCGGAGTAGGCTGCCAGTAGATCGTTTGGAGTACAGTCATGCGGATGTTCCTGTAGCTCAGGGTGTATGAAACGTAGACAGCATACAGGGGAACTGGTGTCGATTGCGACCCGCCTCTCCGCTTTTCATATGTTGAGTCTGAAGACAAAGCTCGTCAGAGAGCACGTTTTTGAGTGTCAGCACTGGCTGTCAGCCAACGTCCCCAGGCCTCCTGCCGTCCTCCGATCCAAAAGCGACATTGGATCAGTCGCTGGCGCGCTAAGAAATTCTACCACGCCTCGTAAGCCAGTTTATGGCGACGGACGGCGAGGAGCCACTCTGAGCCTTCTGACTGACGCGCCGAGACAAGCATCATTAACATAGTTGTAGCTGCATCGAGTTCCAGCAACAGCTTATGGGATTGGAAACGACATTCCTCGGCGTCAGTCATAGATCGGCATGCCCATTAGGTGGTGCGGATTTAACATCGTTATTAATGTCATTGTGGCATTATTTTGAAGCTCGCGTCCGCTCTACCAAGAACACTGAGGTCGAAGTGCCATATGGTAGAAAGCAAAGTGATGTTACTGCTGGATGAGGGTGAGCCCATCGTCGTCGAGAGCTTTTAAAAGGGGCGGTTGCAGGAGCTGAGTGCAACACGGTCATTGAATTGAAGCTGGAGCATCATGCCGCATAGCCATGGCCTTCTGCATCACCTCGCCCATAACTTCGATTGGGCATTTGAAGTCGAAGCGCTTACGCGGACGCATGTTCAATTGCAGTGCGATGGCATTCAGTTCTTCCTGGCTGTGTACCGACAGGTCTGTGCCTTTGGGCAGGTACTGGCGGATCAGGCCATTGATGTTTTCGTTGCTACCGCGCTGCCAAGGGCTGTGCGGGTCGCAGAAGTAAATCGCCACCCCAGTCTGCTGGGTGATTTCAGCATGCCGCGCCATTTCTCGACCCTGGTCGTAGGTCATGCTCTTGCGCATCGCCAGCGGCATGCCATTGAGCGCTGCACTGAAGCCTTCCATCGCCGAGGTCGCCGTCGCGTCGTTCATCTTCACCAGCATCAGGTAGCCACTGGTTCGCTCCACCAGCGTGCCTACACACGAGGCGTTGGCTTTGCCCTTGATCAAGTCGCCTTCCCAATGCCCTGGCATCAGCCGGTCTTCGATCTCCGGTGGGCGCACATGGATGCTGACCATCTCGGGAATCTGGCCGCGCCGATCCACACCACCAGAGCGCGGTCGGCGTGTCGTCTTGCTTTGCCGCAGGCAGATGATCAGCTCCTTGCGCAGTTCACCGACCGGCAGGGCATAGATCGCGTTATAGATCGTCTCGCGACAGACGTAGGCATCTCTGAGGCTGGGAATGTTCATGCTGCGCAGCTTGCCGGCAATCTGCTCGGGAGACAAACGTTCACGGAGCATATGCGCCACCAACTCGAAGCGCTCACCACCCCGCAACAGCTTTCGCTTCGGTCGACACACCTGGCGGCGAGCCTGCATCTGCTGCTGGGCCGCGTGGG